>OY720667.1:9761140-9960172 GCA_963170745.1 Phymatocera aterrima
CTGCGCTCACTTTATCCACAATTTTTCACACAATTATTTGACTATTATTTTCATTCGATCATTATTACAATTATCTGCACTGGTATTTACGCCTATTCATAACACGATGAATAATCTTCCACAAATAACACCACAAACAAATTGATAAATATATTAACCAACCGTGACTCGACACTACTTACGCCAATACTCGGACGGTAGGGTTCATTTTAACCCGACTCGACGGCACCGTTTAAAATACGACGATCCCCTTAACGTGGCTGCAGCCAGACGGATTTTCACCACAGCTCACTCGTTGGTTAGACCGCGAGATTCCACACGGCGATAGATGATATAATCATCAGATAATGTGGCCAATGCACTATTTATATTATTAGTCTTCCAATTACTATACGACTATCCGGATTCACTTACTTATTCTGAAGACATTTCTGCAACACCTGATGTATATTACGACTATATGTTGTAGCCCGATGCTGATGCTTCGACCACAGTCAACGGTAGCCTGTAGTCTCCCAGAATCAGACCAGCTATGTATATAATCAGCGTCACTGTTGTTATCACAGATGTCTGACTGCATACATATCGTGTGCTCGTAGTTGATAGCTAACCACAGATCTACAGGGTCACGAAGTTTCAAGCTGCGCTGCATTATTCTGTTCCAACCTTCGCGTTGGTATGAATGAAAAAATAACATTATTTGTATTCACCGGATGAAGCTGCGGTTATACACTGAGAATCAATATTATTGAATTTAGAACAAATTCAATTGGATGGTCAAAATAAAATATTCTATTACCACACCTAAATATCTATGTGTATAATAACTAATTGTGCGGTTCAATTGGGACGTAACATACATACAAAATACATTTTGTTATTATATAAGATAATTCTCCGAAACTTATCAGAATTTTCCATCAAGACAAAAATAATAATGATTAGGTGTCAATATTTTTTTTTCATCTTCAAAACAATGAATTCTGCCTTGCGCGTAAACGGCTAGAGCTGTACGCTGATTGGTCAGTGCTGCAGGACCAACTCTCATGGTGGTTCGATTCACTGACGGTTTCTGAATGCGAACCACTATAACTGGTGTGTATCTGTACATTGCTATTTCTACACTTTTCCAGGTTCTGGGAACCACTGCCTGAGGCAACATCTGATAGGGTAGTGGTATCGCCTGCTATCCAAGGCCACTCAGGCGTTTCAAACGTATGACAGTTTTAAGTTGGTTTTCTAAACATAATGAAATGTTTATACATTTTTCCAACAATCACGTTAGGTTAGTTTCGTGACACAATATTAAATGACAATTTTTACCAAAATCATGTTACAACCCAATTACTAAGTATCATACAATATCAACTGATATTTACATACCTACGTCAATAGATATTCAGTTGAGGCCTGATCTAATTGAATATTTTGTGAAGTTTAATGAATTATTGATAGGCAGGTATATCAATTACTTCATATGTTCAACCTTCGCAACGCGATCCTATAGTCTCGTCGTGCGAACAGAAGTACCTTATTATTCAGCTGTTACTACTATATTCTGCTTTCGATCGAAAGTGTATTTAACTTTCTGCCGTACATAAGTAATAGCCGGACCCAAATTTTCTTCATTCTTTATTATCATTATCAGAAGTTTGGCTTGTAGAATAGAATCAATACTTATTCATTCTGCAGTCACCGTTTTATCCAATTATACTTGACGGTTACTCTCGGGGTCCAAACATAACGTATATATAGTATAGAACATTTAGAAGAACGACAATATGATGATCATGAAAACGCATGAAATATTTTTAACCACCGCGCAGTATTATGCACCAACGATCAAGTGAAATTGGGGAAATCGGAGGGAAATATGATACGGTAATGGCAAGCGGAATTCTCTGAAATACAAGTACACTCGCGCACATACACGCACAAAGGTGACTTTCGTAACGTATTTGGATCTCATGCTCATCTCAAACCCTCTGCAATCGGAGTGGAAGCAGGACCAACATCTTACATGATGCGGCAAGCCAATAGTTTTAATTGGCTCTGTTTTTAGAAGGATGTTTTTGGATTTTTTTCTCGTTTCGGAGTGTAAACTAAGATTTTTCCACAAACGTTGAATAACATTGAGTATTTTTTTCGAACTTTACTCGTGTGAGAATTTCATATGAGAGATGAATAATTTCTGTTTAAGGTTTTCTGTAGAATCAAGTGTGTCTGATATTTAAAACACTGAGTAAATATAACTAGCCTGGTCACCGCAGCACCAAATTTGACGAATAGCGGACAATTGACCTTGAATCTTCAAAATTAGTGTATACATGTTTCATTTGGCATCACATTTAACGAAAAAAAAATTCGCCATCACATATCTGAAGTTAGCGCCACCATCTTGGAAATTAAGTGCAATTTTCAGATTTTCGCGTACTATGTCTCGGCAACAGTCAGCTTTACCGGAATTAGAGTAGTTAGGTGAATAACAGATGACAAAATAACGCGCAAAGGAGTATCCCACATAAATAGTCGTTGAGTGCATGTATTTCCTGTAAATCATCACAGGATGTGCGGTATTGTAAAAACGTTCCCGTATCTTTTCTGATTAATTCACCTGCAATAGCTGTAAAACAATGTTTGCATTCCTGGATGAGAAAGATACCTCGACATACGAAGATTGACACGAGGATACGCAAGTATTTGAAATTTTTTCTAATTCAAGCTTGACCGGGATGATTGCCCATTTCTTCGAACTTGTTTTCACACGCTCTATTTATAATAGCTTCGGTTCGATTATGGATCTTATTCAACAAATGAACAATTTGGCATTAATTTCCAACGGAATCGATGATTTAAAATGAAAAACTTATGCTACTCATTTTCGGAAGGCTATACTAAACTATGCCGGGAATTATCATCTTCCATTTCATGCGCCTCGCTATGTACGCGGAAGAAAAATAATTTATTCTAGGATGTGGGTATGAAAAGCTTTCATTCGAGCCGTATAACAACGATTAAATCAGTGTCCGGAGTGCTGAGATATGATTAATTACATTTTTTCGATACCCCGTTTCATCGTAATAATTTCTTTCCCGTTCAACTTCAGACCGAGTTCAGATAACTATTCTTATGAGGATACAGATTAGAGATGGTGGCCGCCACGCAACTGTGCAAAGTACGGAGATCTAAAGATTAGTACGAGCGGCCGGCCGCTCAGAGGTGCCATCATATTTTGTTATCAAGATTCACGGCAGCGAATCGCCGCCAAGTTATACCATATAGGTACCGTGGGCCGGCGAACGCTAGTCTCGTATCTTTACAGCCAAGACCCTTTGTACCTGGAAACGATGTGCATTATCTTGAAAACGGTTGAAAATTGTGAATTCTAGTTTACAGAATCGCCAAGTGCAGGTTAATCTAAGTTTGTTAAAAGAAAAAAAATGAAAATCGGTCAAGTAGTTTTCGAGTTATTAAAGGTCAAAGTTGACGAAAAAGCACAATCTTCTTCTTCTTCTCCGCCCTCTTCTTCTACTTCTTCGTCCTCGCAGACAACGACCACGTTATCTGTCGAACCGCACAATAAAAGAAGTTGTGCTTTGCCACAAATATCATTGCCATTGGGATCTAGATCCCTATCCATTTTGGGCAAGATTCGACGTCGCGATAAAAAGTTATTCGCGAATACAACCGTGAAGCGCTACGCATGCATACATGCACTCATACACTGACGCCGGTAGCTCGCGACATCACACATACGTACGCCCCGAACAACTGGTGATGTCACGCGAGGTATACACAAAAATTAACAAAAACTTGTTTCCTCGCATAATCAAACGATTCATTCACGCGAACAAAAGGATAAGATTCCTTGATATATATGTATTTCACACATCATGGCCGATGGGAGCGCCACGTTTACAGCAAGTGACGTCACTGCAGTCTGTTCCCGGCAGCATGTCCATAGTGCGTCGACAGTTGACGGGCACAAGAGATATTCAATAATAATAGTAATAAAGCAAGATTAACTCGACCGATAAAATTAGAGGGACACAATAATGATGATTGAATTGACGTAGACGGCATATAATATTCTCATGCGTATTTCATAATAATACAACTCTAAATGGAGACTTATTAAAAGACGATAGGACCGGATGGATTTCCGGAAAGGGTTCCCGATATGGCCCGGTCGGAGATCTATCCGGTCCTATCCGTAAAGTGGCAGACATCAAAATTGTATCGGAAACCCTATTCGGCCCTATCAGGTTCCGATTCCGCACGTCATCTTTGTTGATACTTGTTTATGAAATAAATAAGTTTTGACATTGTTTTTGCACCTTGCCTTTATTTTGATTATTATAAAAATCAAACGTTTACGTACAAATTGTTCGTAAGCTAGCAAAACACGTGTGGCGTGGTTACGGCCATCTTCCCTTTTTTTTTTTTCTTTCAACAAGAGAGAAAACTTATAAAACTATTCGAGGCAGGGCGCTGCTATCGTCTTTAATGCGATACTACCAACTCACTGAGAAACATAACATTAAATTCCCTAACAATCTTAAAAGGTAAATATTGCAAAATCTCACGCGGGTCTCTGTCCGTTCCTATCGGACTTCGCTTCTGCATACAATACTACACAGAAAATATTTAAGTCCCACGCGGGTCTCTGTCCGTCCCTTTCGGGCCTCGATCCCGCATATAATATAGGTAGAAGCCGGGCTTCCGTGAATTTCTGTAAACCACGAGCGAATCTTGACTCTGCCTCGGTTCATGATCAAAATTTATACGAACCGACCGAGCGTCGAGTGAAAATAAGCGACGCAAAGATCTCTTACTCCTATTCATTTTTTCTTTCTTTTACAGATCCTTCGGACCCGGAGCACCCGGACCGATTTGTCGATCGACTATTCGAGGCCGGCGCACGCTGTACGAGCAGAACGAAAGGGTCAACGCGGAGATTCGTAATCATTCGCCGCACGGAGTACGACGGTAAGTCGTATAATTACGTCCCGCAATCCTCCTCTACCTCAAATTTCGAGAGATCAGTAAAGTTGTCCGAGCGGGTGAATACGCGATGAAGCGAAAATTGTACTTGAAAATCTGACCGTGTAACGAAATATCGTCTGGCATTGGCGCGGGTATTTCGGAAATAGAAGGTCGGGAACCGAGCACGGAAGACGGAAACATGATTTTCGCGTTATTCGAATATTTTCCATTGATTTTCTGAAAAGTAGTATGCGTGTGCGCGACGCTATCGCGTCTTTTGCCTCACCTATCTCCTTGCAGCGTTCGGTTTTTCCCACTGCGATATCACTCGAATATATCCGTCCGCGATCGAGCAAATGACGCGTAAGATTTATTCGCGTTTCATGCGCCGCCGAATATCCAACCTTTCGCGCGATTGAAAATATTGTGATTGAAAATCTCACGGTGTAATGAGATATCGTGTGGCATTCGCGGGGGTATTTGGGAAATAGAACTGCCGAAGACCCTGCACGGCGTACTGAGATTCTCATCAGCTAGGCGTGTGATAAACTATTTTTTTCTAATGCTTTACCGATCACACGGCTCTCGTTTCGATGTAATTTTTTTCGAGCATTCTGGTTCGTCGGCAAAGCTTGCGCCTCGAGTCCGGCTCGGAAACGAATCGTTGTGAGCGTTCCGTTGTTTCCTTTCCCGCTCGCCTCCGCGGCAACGGCCGTGGAATATCGTCGCCCTGGTGCCACGATGCGAAAGTTCCACCCCGCGTTGTCCGGAGCCGAGTCGTGGTGGAAATCAACGGAGGTTTTCGACGCTTCCTTGGCATCGCGAAAGCTCAGGGTATCCCGCTAGCCTACGTTCGGAGCGCTACCGCCCCAGGAACGGAGTGCCGGCTTGGGAACAAGGTAGCCTCCTAGTGCGTAGGTTAGGCTCGTGGAAATCTATTGAGATCTCGTCGATCCACGCTTCTCGTAGCACGGACGCAGCGTAAACTTTCCGAAGAAGCGGACTTGACAGCGTCCACGCGGGTACATCGGGGATAGGCTAGCTAGGGACCAGGCAATGTAAGCCGAAAATACCAATTAGCTAGGCGTGTGATAATCAATTTTTTTATATTGCTTTACCGATCACACGGATCTCGCGTTTCGATGTAACGTACCAGGGCGCACGTAGAGATTTTGGAGTTCGCGTCGGTAGATAGGGGTTGGGAGGGGGATGGGAAGATCGGGAACCGTGCACCGAAGACGGAAACATGATTTTCGCGTCAGGCGAATATTTTCCATTGATTTTCTGAAACGTAGTATTCGTGTATGCGACGATATCGCGTCTTTTGCCTCACCTATCTCCTTGCAGCGTCCGGTTTTTCCCACTGCGATATCACTCGAATATATCCGTCCGCGATCGAGCGAATGACGCGTAAGATTTATTCGCGTTTCATGCGCCGCCGAATATGAAACCTTTCGCGCGATTGAAAAAATTGCGATCGAAAATCTCGCGGTGTAATGAGATATTGTGTGGCATTCGCGGGGGTATTTGGGAAATAGAACTGCCGAAGACCCTGCACGGCGAACTGAGTTTCTCATCAGCTAGGCGTGTGATAAACAATTTTTTTCTAACGTTTCACCGATCACACGGATCTTGCGTTTCGGTGCAACGTATACCAGGGCGCACGTAGAAATTATGGAATTCGCGTCGGTAGATAGGGGATGGGAGAGGGATGGGAAGATCGGGAACCGTGCACGGAAGACGGAAACATGATTTTCGCGTTAGGCGAATATTTTCCATCCATTTTCTAAAAAGTATGCGTGTATGTGACGCGATTGTGTTTTTTCGCTTCACCTGTCGCCTTACAGCGCTCAGTTTTCTACTGCGATATCAATCGAATTTTCGTCCAATCGAGTAAATGACAAATGATTTATTTAAATTTCATGTGCCGCCGAATATCCAACCTTTCGTGGAATGACACTGTACGAATATCACCCGGAGAGACGGGAGCCGACCGAAGCCTACGCCGACATCGTCTGAACACCATTTCGTACTCTCGACCGGAACCAGAGATCTTCGAGGAGAATCATCGCCGAAGGGTAAACCGGCGTCGTATAAGATTTCAGTTGTCTATCGTTTTATAGTGTAGTGATCAGAATATCAAATAAATGGAAGCAGCTAGCGAGCAATTGTAACACAGTCTATTCGTATTTCAGGAGCCACCGGACATCCAACCGCCGGCGCGACGCGTCTATCCGACTGTTCGCCAGAGACCGGCGCCAAGGAAGGCCTGCGCTGGGATAGTTGGAATTCCGTTCCGTCCTCGGACCCAGAACAGGAGATATTTGACGGAAATCATCGTTCGATCGGCACGCCGTTCCGTATTGTAGAGAATAGAATAATGAATAATGATACGAATAAGCGGGTACAGAATACGTTTATCTGGACCAAGAGAGGAGCAAGATTCGCCAGAGCGCATGATACTTAGTTTCGATCTATCCGAGGTCTATATCAAGAGTATATACGAACGAAATACGGGCGCGATATATCTGAGTCCGATGTAGCATATCATCTTCATTACAAGAATTCAGCGGTCTCGTGTTCCTTAGTAGGTATTGGAAGCCAGAGGGTAGTTGAAACTGATTAATGATCTCTTATACTTCTGTAAACAGCTCGTAGTCTGGTCCATTCTTCATCGTCGGCTCGAATTAAACACCGAGTGTTTGTTTGAATAATCAAACAATTAAATTTCGTCCCGCTTTCATGGACATCTATAACTCATTATGCTGGACGATCAAATTCATAGTAATGAATCCTCATCGAATATGTGATCATGTAATGCTTTAGCGACTAATTTCCGAGTTATTTCCTCACCTCGAAGTTTCCGAATCAATTTCCTTGACTCGAAAATTCTTTGAGCAACGTGGAATAGCTTTGGGCCTTGGGTGGTGTAGTGTAGAAGTGCAGTTGTGCGTGGAAAAGTGAGCATCTGCATAATCGCGCATTCACTTATCTCCATTTCTGCACGCCGCGTATCTTTGGCTGCATTTTTAGGGTTTTATGTATGGTGTTTCGTGTGGGCACCTGCTCATTTCTCGAGACAGATTGAGGTGGATTTCGGCGTGTGCCAAACTGCAATCTGGCGTGCGCGTATGTAGGATAGGGAACGTCGTTTTAGTCGACTGACTATAGGTGTAGTCGAAATTTTGCATTTCCATTACACACCGTGTGATTTGAGGGCAACGTCCTTTTTCCCAGCGATAACGTCGTAAATTGCAATCAGTAACTATTTTAACTCAAAATTCATGAGGATAAACCCGAAATCTTCGTAATGCATAAATAATTGCCAGCATTCCTAGTTTAAAACTATGATAACGATTCTCTACTTCCGACGTGTGCTTACAAAAATAAAACACAGGACAGAATTTCGAATGTTGTTGATGTTGCATCTGACCAGCTCTAAATCCGTAAGAGCTTGCGTCGCAGTGAAGCTGTGTTTCATGACATGAATCATAAGTGGCCAATCATCGGTGCGCTAACTTTGTTTTTAAAATCTCAAAAGCATTCAACTCACCTTTCACCAGAGGTTATAGCCGGATAAGCATACTGGCATTTCACCGATTGGTCGATGAAAAAAAAAAAAAAAAAAAAAAATATTTCAGCTTCCAAATCCTATTATTTATCGAGTTGTCGATAGAAACATAGTTTTCAGTTTTTATTCTTATGATTATCGTGAATATCTTACCCAGGTAACCAAATGTCCGCATGATGCCTGCGTGATGCATGCATGGTGTGCGGACTATTCCGCACGCACGCGACGTGGTGATATCACGGTTGCGACATATGTGTCCTCATATGCGCTGTACATGCTGTTGGAATAAGTTTAACTATTTGAGTCTAACTTCTTATAGTCGAGAGTTCGGATATTTATATTGTTTTCGTTCTATGTTCAGGAGTATAAGAAAGGTATAAAAATAAAATGAAAGAAAAAGGGAAAACTGTTTATAATAAAATATTATATTAAAAGCAAAACATGTACTTAAATATATAAAATATAGTACAATAATAAAGATTAACAACACATGCGCCATACATTGTGGCGACACGTGTCTGTCGACACACCACCTCTACGCACACGCGGAGCGTGCGAAAGTTATTACCAATCAATGAATTCCAATAAAGAATTCGAAAAAAATGTGAATAATGGGAGATAACAAATATCATGATAATTTCAACTTTTATCATATACTAGTATACTCATGTTAATTCTCTCATCTGCAAAGATGAACGATCAGATGGGGTCACAAACCTGGATCACCAAAAAAATGCAATTGTTTGTCATTTCATAATTATAATATATTTCTTTTAAGAACATGGCTCAATTATTCTTCTTAGTGTGAAACTATATAGTCAATACTGCGTTCAGTAATCATCGTAACGATCATTACGTAAAGCATTCTATCTTTTCTATCTATCTATCTATTCTATGGAAATGATATGAGGCAATGTGTATACATAGAAAGGGTACCTCTGGTAAGCACTGAACCTCGACTTGAATCTCCTAGAATTTTCCTTGCTTTAATGAGTTAAACTAGAATACTCTTCTGATTGATCATAAAACTAGAGCATTCAACAATCGTCATAAAAAATGCTTATGAAGCGATACGTATAGAAGGTTTAAGTCTTTGAGGCATCGAGCCATGACTGAGATCTTCTGAAATTTTTTTTATTCCCGACTCAACTATAATCTCCACTTTATTCACCTGAAAGGCAGGACTAAAGTGACCAATTATGCCCTCTGGTCATTATTTCCCCATTTGCGAGAGAAAAAGTACTTCATTTACCGCAAACGCAAATTACATTTTGCGGGAAATAAAGTACTCTGTGGAGAATAAAGTACTTTATTTCCCGCAAAATGTAATCTTCAGTTTTTCTCTATTTTTATCAATTTTGGACTATTTCTTTCTATATTTAATATAAATTTTGATGAAATTTTAGTTTTCAGACTATATTACTTAAAACAATCACATTTGAACATAAAAGAAAAATGTATTACTTCTTATACAATAAAACTATGTACCATTCCGCAGTACGCGCAGCCTTACAGTCGATGGTCAAGCACGGTTATGAAATTCGGCAGGCAAAATAGCGGACGAGATGATCGCACAGGTAGCACCTCTACCAGGAGTTATTTCTTAGTTATGCTAACGATGGAAATAATAAATATTCTGCAATTCAGGATTTAATTATACGAGCGTAAGATGTAGATAAACTCAAAAACCTGAAAATGTTTTTGTAGGTTTTCTTTTTTATTATCATAGAGCGACTTATATGACTGTTTTTTGAATTTGGAATCACTGGTTTGTTTTTTAGTCGGGGAGGCGAAACCCCCCACCAGGAGCTTCGCTCCTGGACCTGACCAGGGGCTGCGCCCCTGGACCCCGGGCAGTGGTGGCCACAGATATTTGATTCAATATTTAGTAGTTTTGTACCTAAGAGACGAATTTCCCATCTTGCTTCTGTGCGTGAGTCCTACTTTCAGGTCAAAGTGCCCATAGTTGAGTCGGAAATAAAATAGTATATGCATCTCGGGAATAAAGCCGATTATCCCCTCGGGTAATTTCAGAATAATCGTCGGCTTTATTCCCTTAATGCATAATGTCCTATAACGCACGCTAATTAGTTCAACTGGAAGACTAGATATGATCGGCACAGTACTCAAATTTTTGCATTTTGCAGGCAAAGGCGTGTGCTCAAATATTGAAAAAAAAATAAAATAAAAATTCTCATCAAAATTTTATCTATCATATTTTTTTTCAAAATGATCATCGTTATCTTCATCTGTATTGCTCCCTAGAATGACTCTGATATTGACTTACTTCTAGTAGCGTTGAGGCTCTGAAGACAGTTTGATGGACCTGATTTTCTTAGATTTCTGATGTTCATCTCTATTCCGAGTGGACGTGGGCTTGTCAACCGCTACATTGCGTATTTGAAATAATTACACTAATTCAATATTTAATGAATCAACATTTATTATAATTTCTCCGTTACAAGATCAGTCAATTGAGTATATAACTATTCTCGCAATAACTAATAATGCATTTTCTACACTTAGTTATTTAATACTTGAGGACTTTGAATTTGTTGAACAGAATTAGCGATCGTATTAGATCTTGAGATCGAGATTTTTTCTTATGTGTGAAAGTATTAGTCATAGATTTCGAGAATTCAAGTAAATGTCTTACTTGATTGATGGTTGCATACGTTCTGGAGTTCGAGTAAAGATTTCACTTTATTGATGATTGAGAAAATTCTGCTTGGTTGATGATTGGAAAGATGCTGCTTGGTTGATGGTTTAATAAGTTCTGATTAAAAAAACGATATCTCAAAAAGTAAGGACTCGAATTTCAGCGAATGGTTGAGTCTTCAACTGCAGAGAGGATGTTCATAATGTGAGCTCATTGGCTATGGTTGTAAGCAAGTTTTGTCATTCGCTGAAAGCTTATTTCGATGCGAGTTGGTTGGGCGAAAAGGTCCAAAGGACAACGCGCCGAAAAGGGATTCTATGTATTCAGAAAGATTCCAACGTCTTACGTAATTCTCTTTTTCTGACAGAAAAGAACGGAAGATGTTTTGCTTGATCTGAGGATATGGGAAAATTCATGTTCTCAGGCCTGCTGTGCTCGGGTTTAAAGCTAAGAGTTTCGGATGTGACGATTTACGTTTCTTCTCGTGCAAAATATTAGAAAATATATTTTGAGTTCCTCTACCTCACATGATAAACTCAGATTCATGATATGCACTGTGACGTTGCATCTCAGCGCACGTCACTTGAGCCCTTCTGGTCTAAAGAAAATTAAGCGAGTACGAAGACGCCTGCGGAGACACGTCAAATAAGTAGGGAACCTCGGGGAATAGCGACACACTTGAGTGGGGAAAAATTAGAGATAAAAGTAACCTTTTTATATTTTGTATGATTTTTGTATGGTATTGTGTAACGATGACGCTATCAACGACGATTATCTACCGCTGCGAGGATGTCCGACGTCAAGGTCGCAACTAATATCGCTTCAGGAACCTCACGGTGCGCAGCTCGGGACTTGGACCTTAGAAAGCACCGAGGGTAGCACCCGAACCAGAGAGGGGAAGGAGGAATCAGGGAAGAACAAGGCTCACTGACGGACCAGGAGGCCGCCAAGACCCCCCGTCAACTGAGACAATCTACCGCTACGAATAACGGATACCGCGTTAACGGCGTACAGGGCAGTACGCCTCCCGTTAGCGCGGTTTATCGGGATAAAACCGGGACAAAATTCCCGCTACCGAACCTGCGAAAGGTCTACCACTCCGCCTATTTATTACCGACATCGTAGTTTACGATGGTATCGTTGCCGCAAAATGAGAAGACGACGCGTAAATGGGAGTGGAAGACACCCAGCGTCGTTCCAGTGACGTCATCAGGTGACCACCCGGGACATGTGTCTCAGAAAGTACCGAGGGTGATGCCGATAACGCAACAGGGGACTACCGCGCTGCCAACCAAATGAGTTTGCCGCTTTAGTTTTTCCCCCGGAGCAGCTGATAACGTGAGTAGAAAAGTGTTAAGTAAATTCGTTGACGAGGGGACTTCGTAGTCAATCTTTGTAGGATTTGTTATAGTAGATCATTATTCAAGATTGACCTTACCGCTTTTGTTTAATTGAGGATACCGCTTCCCGGTAAATCCGTATCTGGTATCGCATTTCTTGATGTTAATTTGGATATCCCTACTGAAAATTTCCAGGTGGAAATCTATGGATAATCCTATATAGTACGAGAACAAAACTTATTTGCACACGATGGAGCATGACCAATCCTAGATCGGATATTTGCTTTGATATTTGTTTTGACATCGACCGATGAAAATTATAAATCACTGGCGATTTTGGAAATAAAAATCCGAATTGTAAAAAAAAATTATTCATTAAAGGAAATTTCGGCGGACTACTTTATTTCCACATTTTTTATACACACATGCATGGATCTTTCAAGCGATATCCTAGAGGGTTGAGGATTTTAAATTCTCAGTGGGGTGTCCCCATAATTATTATTCGTTTTTATAAAATTCAGATCTCTGGTCCCAGAGGTTTAGGTATCTTGGATCAGGTCCTGTAACTTATGTTTCTTGATGCAGTATTTTGTGTAACAATCCAAATCAGTCACGGTGACATTTGAGAAAATCGAGACTCTCGACTTTTATCGATCGAAAATGGGTCGAAAAATTAAAGTAGTATTTTTCGTAAAATCTTATGACCGAGGTGCAAACAACATTTTTCGATCATATATATGTAAAGTCGTACTTTACGACCGCAAAACACGACCGAAAAGTCGTGCTTTACGGACACTTGATCGAAAAAAAATTCTACACATAATTTCACCTAAACTTCGAACATATTTCTCTACAAGTTTCCATATTTATTATCGACGCAAAAATGAAATAATTGCTGTCTAAATTCTTCAAAAATCGTATCTGTCAAAATCGGAATGCAGGATCTAAAATTCACAAACCACCGCGCCTACTTCTGTTGGTACTTCGACATATTTAATTTCCAAATAATATCGAAGATGCGAATGCCTGCGGCTGGTTTTATTGAGTTGCAATGCCCCACATTCATTCAAACCTCTATTGACGTCAAAATTAAAAACTTCAGTTTATATTCTCAACTTATAAACCGATGTATCTCATTAATTCACTCAACTCCAATCTTTAAGTAAATCTTATACGAATGCCAAAGTTATATTATAACCCTTGAGCCTCCAACCACGAATCCGTCGCTCGTATCAACCAACTTCGATAATCGCCAAACTTTAATATATTTATGGACAACAAAACCAATTAGCGTGCGAATAAACTGTTAACAATGGGTGCGAGAATTCGAGATTTTTGGGACATGGATCTTTTAAGATTGGAACTAAGGAGGAGGCGTATTTCAAGTCGCTGGGTCTAATTTGGTTTTGTTCAATTAATTTTGCCAGTATTTTCGCCAAATGATCTATTTCTGCATTAGATAATCGCCGAGGAGAAGATTAAAACAATCTGTCTTTCCTTAGGAATATTCCCAACACTGCTTCAACTTTTGGGTTTTCCAGCCGTTCCGATTTTACATATTCGTTAAAAAATAGTATCCCGAGTCTATTCTGCTCCGGAGCCGGAATTTCGGGATTTATTTTAGGACATTCGGTCGTCATAATTAACCGCATTAGAATTAATGTTTAAAATTTCACGCGTTGCTTCTGCAAAAGTTTCATAACTTTCGACGAGCTTATAACCAAATTATTGTAACGAATCTCAACCTAAGATGATCATTGTATTATCATCAACTGCAGTCACTAGCACTAGCAGTACAGATCCTGAAAATTTTATTTTCAAATCGTCGTTACCTGTATCATCTAAATCGTTCGTATCGGTGTACCGAATGATTTCTGGAATTACCAATTTTCGTTCAATAAAACTAATCGGAATTCCACTGTCCAAACGCGCTGCACAATTCATGTCCAAAGATTCACCGGCATATATTGAAACCGGAAAGTAACACATTGGAGGAATTCGTCGTCTTCTTTTGCCCGTTCCACATTTACCACTTCCGAATTTGCTGTTGAAAACTGCATGCGTGACGATCGTCTTTTATGAGTGCAATTTCTGATTGCGTGCTCCATGGAACCACACCTGAAGCATGATCCTTTTTTCGGTCTGGCTGGTCACACACTCAAATGACATGTGGCCTCATTTGCCACAATTATAACTGTATTTTTTTACTAACATTTGCAGTACTATCTTCCTTTGTACCCGTTTTTTAATTACGTTTACTGTCTTCAGATACCGCACCAGATTCACTTCCACCGGTGGAAGCGGACTTCGAGTACAACGGCACCTTTCCGAAATTGACGGCAGCGCTTCCACTGTTCCGAATTGATGTATGCGTGCCTGGTTGCGCAATGTAGCTTCGGAAATCCCATCAGTATAATAGTCGAGCCTTTTTGACTCGTCAATCGGAACTCGATTCGCTGGAATTACACCGAAAAAATATTATTCTTATTTTGCATGCTTATACGACATACTGATCGCCCAACAAACACGAACAGTTGCGGTATATAGCCATGGTGTAACAAATAACATTACACACGTTACATTACATCGATATAAATATTACATAACATTCACTTGTTGTTTGGCTGTAACGAAGAATTATAACAGTTATATCACATTGTTTCCTATAGCAGTTACATGAAAGTGAACATTACGAATGTTATACAGGAAAAATAAACATGTAGCACGACACAGCAGATAATAATTTTCAATGCAATAACTTTTGATTAATTTTTTGCCCTTGAAATTCCGATGAAAATTATGTTATTCATGCTGTGAACAAAGGGCATAATTTAGCTGACGAAAATTTGGTTTCGGCGAATACAATCCTATAACAGTGATATAACAGAGACACCCAGATAACAAAGCGTTCTCATAGCAGCCGCACGATGTGTTGAACGAATCCAACACGATGCTCGCCTGTCGTGAGGATTGAAAATGAATCCTCATGGTGTGCACACTCGGTCAGCACAACATGCAGCACAGCGCGCGGCGACCGTGAGTGCAAGCTGATGGAGTAATGTGCAGGAAATGAAATAACTTTATAGCTCGACGTTTCCTCATTCTGTAGTATAGTGTATACTAAATTAAGAGAATGACTGCGTTGGACTTGCAGATATGCAAATATTTATTGGATGCATTTATTAACAGTCAATTCATAATTACAATTGGAATATGATATTCGGATAGGTATCTTTTGAAATCATGTGATAAAATGTTGTGCTTGATGATTATTATAATTGTTATGATGATGCTGTAATCGCATATTGTTTGGAATATCTCTAGCTATTAAGTATTGATTATTAATTATGGTGGTCCCTCTTTTACTGTTCCAATGCTCCAAAATATTGTGCCGGAGTCCGGAGACGGAAATACGCCACTCACCCGGCCCGCTTGAGGAGTGAACGTGGGGGAGCCCAACCAGAAGGATAGTGGCTCACGACCCAACGGTAGTGGGGGACAATCATTGCCCCACGGGACCGGGGGAGAGACGAGGCTGCCGCTACAGTCGAAGCCTGAGGAATCGTGGAACAGATGGAGGATAAGCGGGGATAGAGAAGGACAATACTTCGACACAAGTGATTGGGGTGATATCAGTCCCTGACTTTATGCACAGCCACTTGGCTGGTAAAACACGATAAACTCTATTCGTTATATGGCAAAGGTGGGGCCCATCATTAACTGTGAGCTGAGTGATAAACTCAGTGTTCTCAAATTACCGATCCCCTCTACTCTCATCCCGAATTGAAATTACCGCTTCCCAGGACTTCTCTAGAAATTCTACAAAAATTATAATACTGCTGTCGCCATTTCTAGCCCTTGTACCGAACCCCCTAGCGGTTTCAACCGCTAGAAAGGGGCACGAGATCGATGGATCGAAGATACCGTGAAGATTCGGGTCCTCCCGTCGACGGCCGAACGGATCTTCACTTCTCGTCGAGACTGCATCGAGACCACACGTCGGCGTTCCTTCCCCATATTTTGTTGCGTTTTGTGCCCTGTTGGGTTTTGGGTTTAGTTGGATATTCATCAAGTGCCATTTTCGAGAGACTTTAGTAAGGTAAGCGTTCGCAATTCGTAATCCGACTCCTTTTAACGTTAATTCCAGTTTTTTCATTGTTATTAAGTATCGCATGATAACGTCAACGAGAAGCTATATAGTTTTAACGGGGTTTTGAGTTTATAAAGGACTATATATTGTTGTGCCATAATTGATTTTTAAGTCTTGAGATAAGTTTTACTCAGTTTCGGTTGAATGGATTATTCAATTTGCCATTTTATAAAGTCAAGGGATTCCCCTATCGCCCCCCTGCCACTCGATCTCTGGTCGAGTTCAGCCCCGGTAATTCCCCCCTGCCCCCTGCTCTATATTGCGTCATTGCGTCGTGCGAGATTTTATTGAAAGAGTCTCTTTGTATTGAAAATTGTTATCGGAAATATTAATCAGAGAATATTTTTGGAATATTCCGTGATTACAGAATTTAATAAACATAAGATGTAATAGTTTTAAGACCTAAAAAATAATTCTCTGAGGGAAATTGAGCTATTCCTTACCGTATCTTATAGGTTATCTTCTTTTCTGATCATATTTTATTACGGTATGCGATCATTACATCGTATCACATTTTGAGACGTAATCTGTACCGTTCCCGTTTTCGAATGTAGAGCAACGTAACTATCAACCCTCCCCATTCTTTTTTTTTTTTGTTTCTTGATTCAAGATCGTAGCATGCGCGTGGCGTTTGCGCCGATATTTGAATTTCGTTAGCTCGCGTGACTGCGTTGTGCATAGCATCGGCGCGGAGCATCACCTTCGAACTTGGTACTATATCACGGTTTTTCCCCTATTATCATTGTTTGCTTTTTCCTGTATCTAATAGTGGTTCTCACCTTCAGTGCTTCTCATTTTAATTTTACTGTATGTTACTGGTCCCCGAATTATTTTGTTCAATGATCCCAACTATAATTTGAATATTTTATAGTGTAAATTACCTATTGGGAATTCCTGAAAGGTGATTGATTCCGTCTTCTCTCGTTTAATCAACTATACATAAGTGGGTACTATTACATATTGAGGTCGAGAAATCTTCACAAAACACCTATTTATGCATAGAAAATCATCGAGATGTTCGTGAAAGGTATTTTCACCCTGGTTATCCCCCCTACTCCTTTCCATGCCACGTATGTTAGGTTTAGATAAACAAACGAGAAACATTATTAGTGCATTCTGTGCAAAAAAGTTCATGTTCTCCAGTGATCCAGTTTTTGAGTTACGTTTCGAATTCCTAAGCCATCCTGTACAAGCTACATCTATCATACTGATTTTCTTATTTTCTTACCTGCTCAAAAAACTTATACGCAACTCTCAGGTCCTGGTATGGTATTTGCGATGATTATTTCTTTCATGAGGTTGCGGTCAGCTTTAAAACTGATAGGTTCCCAAGACTTTGTGGAAAACGGGTTAAACTGTAAAATAAACATGTGAGATGAAACTTTTATCTGCCACCGAAGATTTCATGCTCCATGTTCAGCGATTAAACATGCCACAAGCAAATTATCACAGCCATACTCTCTACTCTGAATCTCTATTCTCTACTCCAGATACTTACATTATAACCATTGCTCTGTAAACTGTGCTTGTGAATATCACACGGTGAAAAAAGTTTATCTGGTCGAACTGGCAGAAAAAGTTGCGGTTCGCAGGTCAGTTTTCCGTGTTCTGAAATCAGATGGAAATGAAACATGAAGATATTCCGGAGAAAATCTCAAATTCCGTTGCGAATAATCGTTCGACAGAATACTACCACCGCGCCTTCACCGATAAATCGACGCCTCGGTAAAATGTTTGGCAACTCAGAGTCCGGTTGAAAAATAGACTTTAGTCACAGATAAATTGGGATAAAGTCAGCCTTGTAACTTGGATTCCGAAATAGCCAAACTTTTCATTGAGGAGTTCTAATAATCCTACCGTATCACATTTACTTGTACTTCGTTATTGATAACTGATCCAATCGCTAATTTGCGGTAGGTCATTACATGTTAGTCGTTATTAACCAGAATGCCAAGTTCACCGAAGCCGGGCAGCAACAAACGTTGCTCTATTCTCACCCCACAGAGGTGGTAAAGATTAGGAATAATCATATTTCTGAAAAACTATTCAAACAATGAAGAAAAACACCAAACGTAGTTATACCACGTCTTAGACCTGCGGCGAACCATAGTTTCAGATTGCCAGGCCAGAGAGAAACCGGCGTTCCTCTATTCTCACCTCACAGAGGTGGTGGGAGTTCAAATACAAACTTGTGTTTGAAAAAATGTTACAACTGATTAATAAAATGACCAGGCATAGTCAGACTATGACCTGGACCTGCGGCTAACCATAGTTTCATATTGCCCGGCCAAAGAGCAACCGACGCTAATCTATTCTAACCTCATAGAGTTGGAGGAAGTTCAGATACAAACGTGTATCTGAAGAAATTTGACAACAGAATAATAAAATTAACGGGCGTAGTTGAACTTCGACTCGGACCTCCAGCAAACCTGAGATTCAGCCTGGCCAAGGCCTCAGAACAACAAACACTGTTCTCATACACGGTTAGAAAAAAAATGTTAAATTTAACATTATTTACATGTCCCACTTACATTTAATGTATAACATTAGTTACAGTAGGTCCACTATAAAATTTATGTTAATTCAACATGAAACATTAGTGTCAAGTGTTGATTGAAAATAATGTTGAAGATTCAACACGAAGGTAACATCTTGTTTTCGTAATAACCACATTTTCCGAGAGTTGATTCGACGTCGAAATAATCTATGCACGCACCCGGATAACAATGTTCCAGGCACGCATTAATATTTTTGTGTGGATAATTATTGATTTGCCTTAGATTTTTTTCTCTACGTACTGTCAACTGTCAATGTACAGATAATTCTCTTTATAACCTACACCGAGTGTTGTTTTTGTTTTCTTTTTACTTTGGTTTCCATGTGGCCAGTGACCAAATCAAAAATTCATACACAAGTATTGACTTGGTTCATGTTCGGAGCTTCCGAGTGATCCGGGTGAATCGCAGACTCTGGATTTCAGACACTGTCTTGTTTCAACGTTGCACATTTTCAATCGCGAGAAAGTTTAGCAGCCAAACGCCTCTGGTGGAGAACGCGGACAGCAAGGTAACATCAAATTTGACATTTTTCGTGCGTGCGAGTTTATTTACATTTCCATTGTGTTGAAATTTGGGAATTTGATGTTAAACTTGAAACTTGACATTTCCATTGACTCAACATAGATAGGTGATGTTGAATCGACACGAAAAAAGGGTTGATTTTGATTTGACACAATAATTTTAACATGCGTAAAATTTAACACTTACACAAATTATTTCTAACCGTGTAGTGTGCTGTAGAAGGAAGTCGATGTCCGTGAAGGAGTCATTCACCATTACAATAGAAAAATTCACAGAAAGAAGATAATTGTCTAAGATCCCATGTGTAGTTTTCCCAATGTAACACAAAATACAATAATGACATCACTATGAAAATCTTCAAAAACGCAGCGACCAAACCGTGCAGTCGTTGAATCTAAGCGCAGAGCCATCACTTCGGCGCAAAGAAATGTAATTGATCAGACTAAGCGAACTGAACTTCTTGGTTATCCTAATTGATAAAATAATTAATGTCAGCTCACCGGAGAATACTGCATTCTGTCATGACACTTAGCGCACACCCGGCATTTTTAAAAGTCGAAAACCATAACCGTCACGTACAATCTATTACGTTACGAGGTGAGTAAACCGGAATCTGATTGTACGTACGAACGAAGCCCACGGAAATAAAGTAGTATCGAGGCTAATGAATACGCCCGCACCGCACAGAGTTCCACAGATATTAGCAATAACTTCACATTATGATCACGTACCTTTTTCGATTGACAGACGACATCGTGGCAGCGACTCGCGTGCCGAACGTTTTCTAACATGTCTTCCGCTGTCCCGCCGTGCACCGTCACGAACGCCAAGTTTATTTCGCTGCCATGCAGAAAAAGTTTTACCCGAAATCAACCGATATTGAAAGCTTTTCATCAAAATCTACTCGATTTTTTTACTTCATCGTATTTTTATTTCGATTTTAAGTCGTGAAACTCAAAATTTTCCGATGCACGATGAACAAAACGAGAGATCAACCTATGCAAGCAAAATTTGCTTCCTCCTAAATCGTAAGTTGTCGATAAAAATGTTCGTCAATTATATGTTTTCAAATCGTATCAGTTATTCTATTTCTATACAGGATAAAACTCGCTTTCCTTTGCACGAGTACCTAGTTTCGTTCAAATTATTTCCTTGTAAATTCGTCCGATCCGATTAACTGTGTATTATTTCCAATCTTGGTACAATATTTGGGACGTTGAAACAATAAAAAAGGGGCCAGAATAATCAATAAAAACAATACTCAAAGGCTAGAACTATTCCCTGGGAAATTGAACTTCTTGAAATTAATATAGACTCTCGTCATAGGGCAAAATTACACAAATAATACGCGGACACGGTTGCTTCCGCCTGCGGGAGGCGGCGGTCGCAACGTGCGGCTAAGCGCCATGTACAAATCTATTGATCAGAAAGCAATACATCAAAACCTGGATGCATATTTTGTTCTCAATACGATAATGACCCCAAGATAATGTGTCGGCGCTATTGGGAATTATGTAGCGTTTGGTATCAGTAGCGCTTAGAGCTATCTTCATTTCACACATCGAGTAAACTTTGTGCAGTTGTGAACGTATTGATCGCTACGGTCTGCTTGGCGATCTCTCAGAGTTCAAGCATTCAATCTAATCGGTGAACGCTATATGTATCTCAACTACATAACTTTTATACATATTTTTGACTGAGTTTTTGACAAGGGATCCAATGGTATGCTGTGATGCACGAGTTAGAGGCCACCCTGCATTCATCCTTCATAATGTCAGGAATTTTTGTATTCGCTAGAGGTAGGTATCTCGCGTACTTTACCTCCAGGATAATCACTAGTGTCGAGTCTTTCAATTTTGTTCGATCATACGATATATGTATCTGCGCTAAATCTCATACGAAAGTTTGTCCGTGTCGGTGCAGAGTAATTTGCACAAATTTTCAAATTGAGGTCGCATATGACTATGGTAAAAGTTATAGAGGCAATTTTTTGACAAATCTAAGATACACATGCTCACGTAGACAGAAGATAGACCCACGTAGATGGAAATTAGTTTGTTCAATTTTACATTTTATTCGCGCAGTTCGATAGCTACGAGATTCATGGAAAATATACTCAGTTTCGTGTTGGAAATTCGGTTCGAAAATATATGTCACCCCTCCCATCAGGGAGCTAGTTCGATGTCGAGGTGATGACGCGCGTTTGATGATCACGGAAACTGCATTATTCATCTGTTGACATAAGTTATCCCGTAATTATTGTTCGCGCTATGTAGATGCGTAGCCAGGGCGTCTGCTAAAATTGTAGAATTCGATGTATTTCAATCGATTTTAAACCGTGAGCGAGACATCGTTTGAGATTACGGTAGTGAATTATGTGGTGATGCTTGGGGCCAAGAGTAGCCAGGAGTTTGACGACTTTAGTTTCGGGCATTCTATCACGTATGGGGTAAGAAGGTAAGTTTTGTGGCGGTCATGCAAATCTAGCGGGTATTCCAGATCAACTTTCAATTCGTAACCGGTTATGAATCTAGATACATATAGATTATAGATCTATACGTATGTGACACCGCAGCGGCTGCAGGGAGGTCCGGGCAGGGGGGCGAACGAGGTACAGGGGCGAAGCCCGTGTTGGGGTCCAGGAGCGAAGCGCCCCGAGACATCATAAAACAAATTCCAATAATTATAAAAAAAAGTCACAATTTTCCATAATTATGGCGAGCTAAAATTGAACGAAAAAATTTCATTTTGAAATCTATAATCAATACAACACATTTTTTTTCTTACGCTGATAGTATTATAATCATATGAAAGCTAGTGATGTCTGCTATTTAAAATGCGATGAAAATTGTACCTTGCGGAGATTGTATGATATCCGGCTGAATGTTGAACGCGTAGTCGGTGACCTGTTTCAGCGTGTATTCGACGAAATATGTATCTCCGT
The DNA here is from genome assembly GCA_963170745.1 of Phymatocera aterrima. Lineage (NCBI taxonomy): Eukaryota > Metazoa > Arthropoda > Insecta > Hymenoptera > Tenthredinidae > Phymatocera > Phymatocera aterrima. The sequence goes on from OY720667.1 coordinate 9,783,871, forward strand.
TTGTGATATCAAACATGGAATTGTTCTTGGAATCCGGAGGTGAAATGATGGGCTGCTTCATGTATGGCTCAATATGAACCGGAGATGTAGTCCCGCGTCGTCGGTACATCATTAATATAACCGAAAGTGATGCAACACCAAGTGCCATTGAACAACCAGTGAACAGCAAGACAACTGGTATGATATTGATGCCGCCGTCTGAAAATAATATATCATCATGAATGTCAGAATTTTCATGGAAGTAACAAAAATTTCTGCAGGGTTGATTTGCGCCAACATACCCTGGCGCGCGGTTCGTGGGAATATCACATTAATGACAAAATTTCTAAAGCTACACTGCTCACACTGACTTGTGTGTCGGGCTTGGAAGATAACAGAGTTTGTTCCTCACGGGAAGACGAGTCATATTCGAAAGTGACGTTACCCGCAACCGTCACAAGCATCAAAAAAAGAAAGTATTCAAGCGAATTAATTCGGACGAAATTGGGTATGAAGTGAGGGATTCGAGTAGACAAGTGTCGAATAGTTTAGGACGGAAAATAAAGCATACAAAAGAATGAGCCGGATTTAAAATCGAAAACGAGAATAGAAAAGAATTCGAGCGGATAGATGTGGACGCATCGGATACGAATTGAAGGTTAGAAACTGATAGGAAATGAAGAATAGGAAAGAATATGCCCGAATTGGAATCAAAAAGTGATAGTAGAAGGGTCGAATGAAATATTCCCATTTCTTAAAAATAGATATCAGAATGCGACATACCTGTATGTTTTTCAGAGTCTTGGAGCACGACGTCTTCCAGGAGACAGATTTCGCCTCGTCCTTTAGCGTTGATAGCGTAGGCAACCAAATAAAAGTGAGTAGCAGGGAGAAGGTCAGTCATAGAGATTCTGAAGATTGGGGCATCGATAGTCACACTGGATATATTCACACGCAAGATATCTGAGGGGATTTCATATGCCTCCAGTCTGAACTCTTGACGCAGCCCTCCGTCATACCCTGGTACACATTCCACTTCTAACATCTCTGAAGTCTTATTCAAGGATGCTTTGATCGTACAGTTATTCAACGGTCCGGGCGTCACTGGAAGCACAAATATCTACGATTAGACATGCATGTCATATTCTCATCAGGCGGGTACCCTGGTTAAAAAAAATTACACTGGAAGACTCCGTGAAATGTTTCTACAAAAGTATGCATATATTTTTCCTAATTCTCAGAGATATTGGGAGGAATCCAAAGAATTTCGTGACCATGTAGAATATTTCGGAAAGTTGTGGATCAAAGAGTCCCCAAAATATTCGCTGAATTTTTCAGCATTTTACAGTAAAAATTTCTCAGAATAACTCAAATTTTCATTTTCCACCAAAAAATTTTCAAGTATTTCAATTTTTTCCCCAGCAAGTTCATATTCTCAGTAACCCATACCCCAAATAACGAACGCCCTAATGTATACCACTGTAGGGCTGTTTTGCAGCAGTATTTGTCTATTTGACTTGTTACTTTTCCGGCGGTTGTCGTATCTTTGGCTCTGTATATAGTTTACTCACCAGCTGGAATAACTTGATAAACGCACGGCGAGTCCTGTTTCCCAATAGCATTTTTTCCCCAACACGTTAAACTGCCGTAATCTCGTTCGGAAGCTGGAGTGTACATCAATTCACTTGTTGTTCCATTATTTCTGTCAATAGTTATCGGCGTCGTATCCAAATGTTCCCCGCTATTATTGAACTCCCATATGAAATCAATTTCAGCAGGGTCGGCAATTACGTGACACCTGATTTTCACAGACTCTTCCAACGATGCGCCTACAAGAGTTACTTCTTGAGTTCTGCAAACAGGAGCGACTGAAACACAAAATCTGCAGCTTATAACATTATTTTAGACATTGGTTCACAGCGCGATAACGCGCATATCTACTATTCCCGTAAAAGTCCAGTCCTTTAATATAAACTTGAATAACTTTGCCAAAGCCAATAGTATTGAGATGCAATTGCTGCCATTGGGAAGCTTGAAGAATTTCTTGCCAAATGCTTCCGACACACAGACCTGACTGAGATTTTTTATTTATTCGACTTGAGACGATTATGAAAAATAAAATCAATTGTTGTCGAACTTTCAGTGACTAGATTTCTCGATCGACGGAATTTAGTTCATTTTTATTTTCAACATACTCGAAATAACAAAACTAATCATTCTCGTTTAAACAAAAATAGCACAGTTCACTGATTAATCGCTTCCAATTATTCGATTAATTCGTAATAACCATCAGTAGCATAATTTTCAAGGGCTGCCAATTACGCTACGACAAACGTAACGTAACCTCTTGACATTTGATAGCCAGCTGTCTGCAATAGCAGACGCGATTCGCAATTCAATCATCCTAGTAACATTTTAACGAAGTTGGCCGCCTGTACAGACTCGGCGCCGGCGCAGTCTGAGCAGGCGGTTTCAATAAACTCTCTCGGTATAGGTATATCAGTGGGTACGAGGTTCATTTGCATACCGGCCGTCGCTGGGGCATGAGGTGTAGCGGAGGATTGCTAACTTGACACTACATGTATTCTCGGTTACCTATTTTAGGGGCGACAGAATCCATGGCGTTGGGTGTACATCATCATCAACGTGTGATGTTGAAATAGATACGCGTAATCGGAATGATTTTCATACATCTTTTCGAAAAGATGTAAACCAGATACGTTTCGATATGAATCTAATGGATCTAACAAACTTAAAACGTCAGGATAATCTAAAAACCTTTTTGTAAATGTGGTCTTACCAAAACCAATATTTCCTGCAACCAGGATAGTCAGGGGTCCAGAATCCTTTTGTCGGATTCCGAAAGGAAGATCCCTGGACCACCTGCAATAGAGAAAATACGCAAAATTGACATCATCTCGTTGAACTTCCGTTACCACCTGGTTCTAGAGTCACTTCGTAGGGAGCAAGACGATTGAAATGAACCACTTTGAAGTTACCACACCGAGCACTCACCGATCTCGATCTTCTCAAGGATGCGAAAATCATAAAAATTCCACACTTTTGAGGAGTTTGTATGCGAAACGATACGCCCATCGGGTGGACCTACAAAGGACGAAGCTGCTTTTGTAAATGTCGATGATAAAGATGGTTCTGGTACGCACTGGGTTGCCTGCAGGAAGACGAACAGCGAAGTCATTCACGTTGATAGCTTTGGCAATTTACTACCGCCTGAAGATCTGATGAAATATTTCGGTGTTGGTAGCATTATACTATATAATCACGAACAATATCAAGACTATGATACGGTGGTATGCGGACATATGTGTCTTAAATTCGTTAGCGGATTGTTATAAAATGTGCTCCGTATCATGTGCGACGCTAGTCAAGCATCGAACACCACCGTGAGCGATTCTTTTAAATTATCGCTATCCGGAACATTATCGGTACTGAACGCTCGTTATTTTCCTCCCGTTGAGCTTTCACCCTTCAAAAATCATACATTGGGACCCGTCCAATTGCTAACCGTCTACTCGATTCCCAACATCGACGAGGGGAACAACAAACTTCACATCGAGGAGAGCGAAGCCATCACCTTACCCACCGGGAGCTACGGAATCGAGGATACCGAAAGATATCTACAGAAAGAACTGTCCGAGCGGAATATCTCAATCAGTCTACGTGCGACCAAAAATACTCTGTGCAGCGAAATCGAGTGCGATTATCGGATAGATCTTCGACCTGTTGACTCTATCGGTCGCCTCTTGGAATTCACCCCACTCATCCTCGAAGCCAATCTCACTCACACATCCGACTTGCCGGTTGCTATTCTCAAAGTTCACTCTCTAATTGTTGGATATAAGACTATTGGTGAAAGTTTGAATACACATTAGGACACGCGTTAAGGTATTTTTATCATAAGAATCTTGGATCACTCGCCAGAGATCTGAGAGGAACACTTTCTGACAAACGATAACGGTATAGATTATCTTACAAGTTATTTTCGCAAACACTGACATGAAACATACATAAATATTACAAGAGAAGCTCTCAATTACTTGCATATTGCACGAGTCATTGTTGCTAAGATCACCAGTGTTATCATTGATAACATTGGCACCGATTTATTGATATTTTGTAATTGAGAGAGTTCGGTGGGGTGGTGTAGGTCTGAAATTTGCATGTACCCGCCAGGTACGTAGCTCTGGAAATGATGTTTCGATATCATTAGACGAAACAGCACGGTCCGTCTTCACGTCCATGAAGATTGTAGTATTTGGTAGTTATCATTACTAATATATATCATGACAGAGATTGGCGATGAGTTTTCTTGAATTTTCATATTCAGATTATTTTGGCACTTGGCGGCTTGTTATACATTTCAGATGTTATTGCACGTTATTTCACTTCTTTTTGGCAGAGGGGATCTCCTTACACATGAAGAACTTTCTCTAATATAATCTAAATGTCTATGCCGTATTTTCTCCACACTTACTGTGGCTATTCCCCGCATGATCTTCATAGAACTGTAGTATTACTTATTTCTTCGAATGTATGAAATTGGCGCGGACCGTCTAAGGTGATATTATTATAAACGGCGGGAGACTCGTCGCCTAAGTGGTTTACCGTGGAACTCCATTTAGTCATACAGTCAGAACACTCATGGCGTATGTACTCTCGACAACCTCTGACAATACAAGTCGTCCGGGTATTAAGCCCACGATACAAGAAAAGCTGTGTGCCATGAGACAAATCACTCATAAGCTGTACGTGTCACTCTCACAAACCTACATGATTGGTCAGGGCCACATGTGACTGAACAGACGGCTCGCTTACCCATCCCATCAATGATCCCTCAAACGGCACACACTTTATTGTGTCATGGACTTTAGCAGACGCGAACGGTTGCCAGCGGAAATCGCAATGGCGTAGAATGAACAAGGAGCTGAAGACCTGCACCGTCATCGAGTCACAGAATCCCAGTTTTAAAAACACTCCGTAATCACTTTACTAACGAACGAATGTAGAGCGAATGGGTGTACATTGTGAATCCGTACATTTGTTAAGGTGTACTCAGGCATTTTCTCTAATGTTATATTATCAGAGTTTTGTCTTGAGGTGAACATTTTATGTGCACTCACATTGAATTCTGAGCATCACGCTAGGACTGGTTGATTCACCACGTTCGTTCGCTGCCACACACGTATAGTTTCCGGCATGATCCCTTCCAATACTCTGTAGAACAAGGCTTTTCGTACTCAGTATAACTCCAGCGGTCAAATTCTGTAGTAACGTTATTCCCTGAAAATAAAAACAAGTATCATATCGCGATTAGTCACGAGCTCAGTCGATTACATTTTGAATTAAGGCAGTACCTGCCACTGATTACAATAATTGGATTACTTTGCGAACAACGCGGTTTTATTTGAAAACAGTAATCACGAGGATGCAGCTTCTAGTCATATGTTTGATTGTTGTTAAGGAAATTACAATTTTCATTTTACAATGGTTTTCTACAGAGAATTCAACGGTCATAATATGAAAATGGTCGGGAAATTCTCTGACCGTTTACTAATTCGTTATTTCGAAGAAATTGGAGTATCGTAAAATCCATCTGTGAAAATTTCACGATCTTTGAATTGAAAAAAGAATGATCAATTTCTGTACGTGTGAAGAATCCTGAAATTGATAGTATATTTACTCTCCATATGGAATTTTGTAATATTCGCTTCTGAAAATAATCGGTTGAAACCGATTGATAATGATAGAACGAAAATTTCAATTATTCTGAATCGTGTTTTTGAATTGTATCCATCATTTAAATTTAAGTCTTACTACGCTACAAATCGTTTCTATTTGTTTCCATTCGTGCCTAATCGGGTTGTTGGATTTTGAGGGTCGGATCGACAAGGTGATGGGGTTACTCCAATCTCGTGGGAATTATTTGAGAGTTAGGTAGTAAGGGTGACGATTATTATTACGATTTAATTCAATGAATTATATATGATTCTGCACGTCATCGATGTAGATAACGAGAGAACAGTGGATGGTGAATTAACAAATACATTAAAATACGAATTAATATAAATTTACATAAGATAACAGAGATTTAGAGTAAACTCAGAAACAACATGAAGACCTAAAAAGTCCGTACACAATATGCGTGACATGCCACCACAATACCCCCCCCCCCCCCCCCCCCCTGCAACCACCGCTCACTGACTTGCCAACAATGACGAAAATCTTCTGCAGAGATAATCAGTAAATCGGATGTGCCTTCCTGCTTGTGGTGTTTTCAAAACTGGCTTTAATGTGGTTTTTGCTGGGGTCTGCGATTCGTGATTCTGATTTGCTAGAGTCATCAGAATTTCTATAAGCTCTTCTGAGGTAGTCTAACGTCAATGTGGTGTCTCTCCCTCTCATCCGACCTACAAAATTTTTAGGTGCTCGAGAAATCACTTCGAACGGACCGTCGTGAGGTCCTTGCAAGAGCCTTTTTATGGCAACGTGTTGTACAAAAACAAATGAAGTTGCCTCCATGCCTTCGTAAATCAATGTTTTTGGAGTTCCGTGACGTGAAACACTAGCCGGTGTTAGATTCTCCAAAGCCTGTTGAAAGTTTTCGACAAGGTTCGGGATAGCAGTCTCAAATGATTGTTGCGAGGCAATAAATTCGCCTGTTAGTCTAATGATGTTTCCGTAAACTAATTCTGCTCGTGATGCAATTGTACTTTTAAGCATTCCACATGCCGAGTAAAGTGTATGGGAAGACTAAGAGCCATCATACTGTCTCATGACACTTGATAGCTCTTTTGAGTTGACGATGAAACCCTTCCATCATCCCGTTCGCACAAAAATGATTCGCAGTTGCTCGAAGGCGAGTCAACCAATGAAGCTGCATGAACGACTAGAGACGCTAAAATTCAAACTGTCGTCCTTGATCAGTAGTAATCCTCGGAGGTGTTCTAAATCTAAAGGTCCATCTGCTGCAAAATGTCCCGGGTACATGATCGAAAAGAAAACGCCGTATGAAATGTTTTTCGAAAAGAAACCGGATGTTACGAATTTATATTTGTACGGGAGTAAGGTGTTCGCAAGAAAGCCAGAGCAAAAGAGAGTATCTAAATGGGATCGAAAGCCGGACGAGGGGATTCTTCTGGGATACAGCGGAGTAGGATACAGGGTACTTGTAAACAATAGGATAATTGTCGCCAGACATGTGGATACTACGGATAGACCACAGCTTTTTATCTTGAATTTCTACGTCTAATACCATTTATGACTGGGGTGTAAATAAAAATAGCTAGATTTGTTTCAAAATGATGCTTCGTACGCATACATCTTCGTTCATTATACGAAAGTGTTCGTTATTTTATTGTTCATGAATAACTCATTACTATAGCTACTTACGTTATGCTGCCAAGTGATTTTGTGTAACTCGGGGTTCGCACGGACTTGACATTCGAAGTAGACGTCATCACCTTCTTTTATGTTTTTTGCATTTAATGTGCTCCCAAGTTGTAAGAACACTTTAGGTGAATCTGAAACAAAAAGTTGATTTATTTAGTATGTGATGCATGGTATGATCTGGAGCGTTTTACTGCCTGGAGATCAAGGGACTCAGTAGTCTCGCGCCTAGTACGTTAAGGTCGTTCCTTAGTCGCTCACCACCTCTTGGTCGAAAAAAGTGGACTTTAAAGTTGTGAACGGTGCTAATTATCTCTATCTGCGAAAGATTGTGTCTTTTCCTTTGGAGTCAGAGCTAATTCAAGCTAATAAAACTCATGCATATCGAAAAATGCGCCCGTTGACACATACTCAAATAATGCTGATCAGTTTAAAGTGAAAAATAATGCAAGCGAAACAACAGGTTGTATTGTTTAATGAAGACTGGATGAAATTACATCAGGTGGGTTGAAACAAGTTAAATATGCGCATTTCAAGTTTATTCAATCGAACCAAAAAATAATAGGGTAGTACAGTACATTTTTATGTAAGAATTCAATAATAAGTACTAATAAACTGTCCCAACAGATTGATGAGATGCGCCAACATTCATATCCTGCGGTCCTATTCCAGTGAAGAATAATTGTATCGATTCATTCTGTGTGGAATCTGGTGGAGCAATAACAAATTATTTCTCCACTGCCATAAATAAATGAGCAGAGATGAAGAAGATATGATGCCAATAGTTTAAGTTTAATAAACTGAATTTTGATGAACGAAATGCATTACCGACGTCAAGGGGAGACTTTTGAAGAACTTTTGACTAAAATCGACCTTCTATTTTTCAAGAGAAGACATTACTGAGATTGGAAATTTCGCAATTTTATTCCGATTATTTTTTGATTTGATGTCAGTCTTCTTTGAAACAAGGATAATCAGACCCCCGGATTGAAAATTGAATCTGAAATACAGGAATTATTCAGCATTAAATGTAGAGAATTCAGAATTTTTAAATGATCCTTGCTAAACGAATACCATTCCAGGACATCCATGTTTTAGAATGACGTTTAGAACATGTTTCTTCGTTTCAAACAGATAGTTAACATGAAATCCTGAAATAATTTTAAAAGATTACAATATTTATATCACAATTAGTAGGGTCTTTCCCCAAGTGGTTAAAAATAGTTGAAACAAAAACTCATTTCTCAAACTCAAGAAACCACGCACCATTTATTTTAAGTCATTTAATTGTAAATTCGATAAGAAGTTTTGCTGACATTTATTGAATAAACACGAAATTGAACTAAAGAATTCATTTTCACATACCTGATTCTCCGCATCTGCTGTTTTATGTTAGATTTTGACTTCTTTGAGTCAACTCATGGCATTTGAATACCTGACACACAGACCTGACTGAGATTTTTTATTTATTGGACTTAAGACGACTATGAAAAATAAAATCAATTGTTGTCGAACTTTCAGTGACTAGATTTCTCGATCGACGGAATTTAGTTCATTTTTATTTTCAACATACTCGAAATAACAAAAATAATCATTCTCGTTTAAACAAAAATAGCACAGTTCACTGATTAATCGCTTCCGATTATTCGAATAATTCGTAATAACCATCAGTAGCATAATTTTCAAGGGCTGCCAATTACGCTACGACAAACGTAACGAAACCTCTCGACATTTGATAGCCAGCTGTCTGCAATAGAAGACGCGATTCGCAATCCAATCATCCTAGTAACATTTTGACGAAGTTGGCCGCCTGTACAGACTCGGCGCCGGCGCAGTCTGAGCAGCGATGCCATTGGCGTACTACAGTAATAAATAATACTCCTATCACTGTACGTGACTTCTACAAATGATCCGGATGATCGATATGTAAATTAAAACTATCCATATCTTAATGATGGAATTTCTTTTCATTCAATGAAAGTTCGTTCAACAACTGAATTTGAAAACCAGTGGTTATAATATGTCCAATTCATCGCACAAATGGTTCCGATTAAATATTGATATGTATATCATGAAAAATAACACATGGCTCAGCTTACCGTAGCGCTTCTTGTCGATCGCCTTGTGTTATTCACATACTGTATCGCTTATCCACCCGCTGGCCACTCATCACGATGCACTCTCAATTTAATATTTAGTACATGACGATGAGATTCGAACAATCATTCCAGCATATCCCAGTGAACCATCGATGACGAATCATGTCTCCTTTGTATATCAGTCAAGTGAAAATCGTGTCGTCGTCTACGAACTGACACGACGAATAGCAAGGACGACTGAGCCACCGGAACGCTGTCTATTATTCTTCAAATAATGTAGAAATCTGTATTCTGTTTTTTGTCGCGGAACCGAACATGTGGTGAAACTTTGATCTCTGAATTGTTATCATCATATCATATCATTCACTGCTTATAGAACTGTCTCTACCTTTCGGTTGACGCTGTGTATTTGATTGTGTGAGTGTATGTATGTGTTTTGCGTTGCGGTCGAATTCGCGAATAACTTTTTATCGCGGTATCAGATTTCTCCCAAAATTTTGATATATTTTGAAAGATATGGGAATCTGATTAATGAAGTATGCAGCAACCTAAACCCGTTGATACCTTAAGCCTGTAGGCTATAAATGTGGCTACACATGTCTGACAATAAGTCCCCGAAAATACATTCAGTCATAGGCATTCATGATGATATCGGATACTTACATACAACATTCAACTGGAATGTGTCTTCTAAAAATGCACCGGGTAAGGCTGGATTTTCTCCACGACATCGCAACGTTTTACCGTCATCTTCAGGAACAGGTGAGAATGTCACAGTATTTGAGACCACGGTTATGTTGCTGCTCTCTCGGGACTGAAAAGCAAATCATACATACAGCATTAGGCGGCATAGTGACCTATAATTCACTGATTTCTGAAAAACGAATTTGGAAAAATTAACTTTCATTTATGGACAAGTGATTCGTATGCCACTCAACTCGCTATTTATCCGATTGATCGTATCAGTATTAGATATTCAAGGAAATTTGACGAGTGAAGGTCACAGTAAAATTTGTGAACAGTTCTACTAAAATTTCATGTTGGATTTTGTTTTCATTCATCACCGATACAAAATTTTAACAGTGCTGGTCAAATCGGATAGAAATTTATCTCAATAATGTTGCGGCTGGTTCATTGGAATACATGAATTGTGTGCTGTCTTACCTTCCCGCTATGAAACTCCGTTCCTCCGTCAAACCACACCACATGAGCACGTGGATGAGAGCCAATTACTTCACAAGTTAATGCATACTCGCTTTCAGCTTCCAAAATCGCTGGTTTCGACACTATTGTCACCGACACTGGTTTCACTGTAAGCAAATGAATATTTGATTGTTTTTTTTTCGAGTTCACTGACAAAAAAGCCCAAAACATATACGGGGTTTACACTCAGCAATATCGATATTTCTATGGGGAATAAAAAGTATAATTGTACATAATGAAGTTAGCACTCGAACTTTGGATATTGAGGGACCTCAATAAAAAGTATAGATAATTCTTCACAATTGTGGAGCCATCGTGCGGTATATCTTGCGTTATCGACGGCCTAATCAACGCACAGATTCATAACCTAGCTGTAGAACTATTTTTGAAACATATCTGAATCATTCCAATGACGATATGACATCGGCAACATTTCTGAAATACTCAGAAACATGTCGATAGAAACAAAACATTTCCTAAATTTTTAAGTTATTCCTGAAATATGTCAGATGCAGAGGGCCATTATCATTTAAAAAATATTTCGGACGTTCAACGATTGCATTATCATATTGTCTATGTTTCTGAGATGTTACCAAAATACGTCGTTTGAAACGAATCGTTTCCAGAATTTTCAGAATGAACCAAAAATATTCCGAATGCATTATAACATTTTTGATGTCTTTGAAATGCTGCAGACATATATGTCAAGTGCAATATACCATTTTAAGTATCTCTGAAATATTTCGGCCATCTGATAATTGTAAAATAATATTTTCCATGTTTCTGAAATGTCTTTGAGATGCGTCACTTAAGATTTCATATTCTCCATATATTTCTTCATATATCTGACACACTTCAATTGTGATATGAACATGACAACGTTCCACAAATATTGTAGAAATATTTCAAATTTGACCCAACCTGTTTTCATAACTTCAGAATTGCTTCTTAAATATTTTTTGTAACACATGCACGATTTCTGCGTTTTTAACACAACATATTATAACATTACTAAACACTAACTGCCAAGCTGTCAATTTGAAATGGATCGCGCATAATGACATGGGCATGATTTATTGTAGAATTATTAAATTTATGTGAAATTATACCACCAGCATGACAGCTACTCTGACAGTTATGTCACTTATAAAGGTGTTATCAAATTTTCTTGAAAACGGGAGTTCTGAATAAAAGACACTCATCGCGTTTTCTCGCTGCTTCGTGGTATATTTGTATGTACCGAGAGAGTTTCTTGAAACCACCTGCTCAGACTGCGCCGGCGCCGAATCTGTACAGGCGGCCAACTTCGTTAAAATGTTACTAGGATGATTGAATTGCGAATCACGTCTGCTATTGCAGACAGCTGGCTATCAAATGTCGAGAGGTTATGTTACGTTTGTCGTAGCGTAATTAACAGCCCTTGAAAATTACGCTACTGATGGTTATTACGAATTAATCGAATAATTGGAAGCGATTAATCAGTGGACTGTGCTATTTTTGTTTAAATGATTAGTTTTGTTATTTCGAGTATTTTGAAAATAAAAATGAACTAAATTCCGTCGATCGAGAAATCTAGTCACCGAAAGTTCGACAACAATTGATTTTATTTTTCATAATCGTCTCAAGTCGAATAAATAAAAAATCTCAGTCAGGCCTGTGTGTCAGGTATTCAAAGCCCATGAGTCGACTCAAAAAAAGCAGATGCGGAGAATCAGGTATGTGAAAATGAATTCTTTAGTTCAATTTCGTGTTTATTCAATAAATGTCAGCAAAACTTCTTATCGAATTTACAATTAAATGTCTTAAAATAAATGGTGCGTGGTTTCTTAAGTTTGAGAAATGAGTTTTTGTTACAACTATTTTTAACCACTTGGGGAAAGACCCTACTAATTGTGATATAAATATTGTAATCTTTTAAAATTATTTCAGGATTTCATGTTAACTATCTGTTTGAAACGAAGAAACATGTTCTAAACATCATTCTAAAACATGGATGTCCTGGAATGGTATTCGTTTAGCAAGGATCATTTAAAAATTCTGAATTCTCGACATTTAATGCTGAATAATTCCTGTATTTCTGATTCAATTTTCAATCTGGGGGTCTGATTATCCTTGTTTCAAAGAAGACTGACATCACATCAAAAAATAATCAGAATAAAATTGCGAAATTTCCAATCTCAGTAATGTCTTCTCTTGAAAAATAGAAAGTCGATTTTAGTCAAAAGTTCTTCAAAAGTCTCCCCTTGACATCGGTAATGCATTCCGTTCATCAAAATTCAGTTTATTAAACTCAAACTATTGGCATCATATCTTCTTCATCTCTGCTAATTTATTTATGGTAGTGAAGAAATGATTTGTTATTGCTCCACCAGATTCCACACAGAATGAATCGATACAATTATTCTTCACTGGAATAGGACCGCAGGATATTAATATTGGCGCTTCTCATCAATCTGTTGGGACAGTTTATTAGTACTTATTATTGAATTCTTACATAAAAATGTACTGTACCACCCTATTATATTTTTTGGTTCGACTGAATAAACTTGAAATGCGCATATTTAACTTGTTTCAACCTACCTGATGTAATTTCATCCAGTCTTCATTAAACAATACAACCTGTTGTTTCGCTTGCATTATTTTTCACTTTAAACCGATTAGCATTATTTGAGTATGTGTCAACGGGCGCATTTTTCGAGGTGCATGAGTTTTATTAGCTTGAATTAGCTCCGACTCCAAAGGAAAAGACACAATCTTTCGCAGATAGAGATAATTAGCACAGTTCACAACTTGAAAGATGTGCATTGTTTATTTTTTAATCAACATTTCAAGTTTAATATTTGAGCAACGCTCATTTTAACTAACTCCAGCTCATGCGTCTCACGTCCGTCACAAAGCAACGAACATAATCTCGCGTGAACTGACACCTATCAGCCGGTTCTAGGGAGTTTTTGTACGTTAGTGCGCGTCAACTGGCATTTGGTCGGCCAATCAGAAAATAGCAAGTCGAAATTCACGCGCTTCGACCGGGTGGTTTCAAGAAACTCTCTCGGTATATATATAGGTATATTATGTATGTACATCTTCATTCGTCAAGGTGGTACCTATTTTGGATATTTTTTAATATAATGTTACGCACCCCCTAGAAACTTTGGGAATAATTTCAAGCTCCTCCCGTTAATTTCAACAAGAGGTCTCGCACTTTGCAAGTTTCAAACGCACAGTAGGTGTATTTTTGTTGTTAATGACTTAATCATTCCTGACGCCCATCAAAATCTAAATGAGAATTCAAAACGTAGCACAGTTGTTGCTAACAAATGGAAGGAAAATAACGTGATGTATTTAAAATTTTCACAATTACATTTTTTCCACCTATCAGCTTCATGAACATGATGCTATTTTTACAATATTTCATACTTTAGCATTACCGTGGTTATTTTACTACAATGCACTATCGTCAGTTTAATGCTGGAGATAGGCGGCAGCGGGGTTGAGCGGGCTTTAGCGGGCTTTAGCGGGGTAATCCACTAGCGTAAGACGGGACGAAAAGTTAACGAATGTGTTAAGTTTGCTATGCATTAGGCCGACTGAACTCGGCGGAAAATCCCGAATGACGTTTGTGCGATTGTCAATTACCAATAATTACGTATTCCGTATATTCGAGTTTTCGGCTTTGTTTTATCGTTAATCGAGGGTATTTTTGGTGGTATGTGTTCGGAATTGCATGGGGAATGGCGCTATTAAGCCCTTTCACTCGATTTTAATACCGAGGCTCAGATATAATTCGAAATGTGCGACCCACCTACTTTTAACGACGCGGAAAAGAATTTTTTTTCTCATATTTGATGACTTCGATGGGCCTATCTGCAGTTACCTATGTTGCGTTCATGGTCGGATCTATGAGAGAAAATTGGTTTCGTTGCGCCCGTTCACAATTAGGTTTGGGGTGATCAAAACCGAGTATGGGATCGTCTAAAATGCCCCCAGCCCGTCCATACATGATGCTTTAGTCTACGCAAATTTTATACCAACAATCGTCCCGTTTATTCAGAATACTTACAATAAATGTCCAATAGCACGGACTTTTCCAGCGGAGGTATGAGCCCCGTATTCGCAGCCCGACATTTGTAAGTCGTATTAAGATGTTGTCTTCGTAACTTCGGTACCGTTAGTTTACTAACAATGACGTTGAGGCCGGTCTTCTCTGGTTGACCGTCCACCTCATTTCCGTTCACATACCACGTGATGTTCGGTGTCGGCTTGCCTGTATGATAAAATATCTGCTCTATAGTGAACCAGATTTGATAATCGAAATATGATGATTAACATAACACGTCTTCATTATGAGACAGATATAGATGCGATGCATTTTACACGTATCGAAAAATTGTATTCATTTACCAGAAAAGTGGGAATATACATATACAGGTTGTTTCAGGTTGACCGCAACATACTACGTATTTCCTGGGCAGATTTCTCGAGGAATTCTGTAACGAAAAGTCCCCTGCTGAAAATTACTGTGACCGACGTTTGTCGAGCTGTAGAGTTTCCAAGGTAACCTATCACAGAGCTTATACAATAGAAAGTCAGTTCGAGGTCACAAATATTATTGATAGTGTGCCCGTAACTAGACCGTTCCGTTCATTGTCTAGAGCTGCAATTAGTGTTTATCTAATTTTCGTGTTGTCCAGGTGTTCCCCTTCGTAGTTCTCGTTGCTCAGGCTTTTTCATCCATAATTCTCGACGCCCAGGTATCCTTCTAAATAGATTTCGTCATCGAGGTATCGTTCGTCGTAGTTCCTGAGGTTCAAGTATTTTCCTCCATAGTTCTCGTTGTCTAGGTATCCTCCTTCGTAGTTCCCGTCGTCCAGGTATTCCCTGTCATAGTTCTGAAGTCTTTTTCCCAATAGTTTTTTTCCCCCATAACTATGGAGAACAAGACTTGGACTGCGAGAATAACAACGAGAAATACGTGGATGAAGAAAATTATTCGAAGCAATATCTGGGCGACGAAAACTATGGAGGAAAACACTTGGATGTCATAAATTATTGAGAAGGATACTTGGACTATGGAGGAATACACCTGAACGACGAAAACTATGGCAAGAAATACGTGGAAGAAAAGAAAATTAGATAAACACCAATTGCATTCTAGTGAACAAGCGGAACACTCTGACCACGGGCAAAGCATTAATTACGTTTGTGACCCGGCACTAACTTTCTACTGTATGAGCTCTGTGATACATTAACTTGGAAGCTCTATGGCTGGGAAACCGTCAGTCACATGAATTTTCGGCTATGAGTGGCTAAAATCAGAATAAAAGACATATCCAAAAACTTAGAGAATGAATAAAAACATGAGAACATTTCTTCGTGAATTGCTAATTTTTCCCCCCAATCATTCCTTTCATTCAGGAAAACGAATTTTTGATTGGAAAACTCCTTCCTCCAACTTTTTTAAAATTTTCTTTGGCATTTTTCCAAATTTTCTCGTATAACGTTGTTTAAATTGTTTTTTAATTGAATGTGGGTTATATTAATGTGTGTAATTGTATGCGTTCTAATTACACGATTGTTTAGGAAACATTGGGATTCGATATATCTTTTGCCCAACATTTACAAAATATGTTTTCTCTGCCCTGTTTTATTTTTTCAATCTAACGTCACATGCCGTCAAATCTGGCCCGCATCAAACATGATATTTTACAAACAAGTGCATGAGGCGGTTTAGCATCGCAGTATTGTGCAACAAAATTATACAAAATTTCTCCCAAGGAACGAAGCCGAAGCAATTGTTGACGGAGCATGCGCGAATCGAACTGCCACAGTTTCGGTCATTTACGTCCCGCGTAACTGTCATGTAAAGCCCTGGATTTATGTACGTTTTATACAAAAAATGTTATACGAGAATATCGGAAGAAAATGTTGGAGAAAATTTCTTGTATGTTGGAGGAAAAAGTTTTTCTATCTAAAGGTTGTTTGCTCTGATTAGAAAGAAGTACAGAAAAAAGTCGCTTATCGTGTTTTCTCGCGTTTTTCAATTGGTCTTTTATCCTGCTTTCAGCCACCGATAGCCACGATACATGTTACGTAACAAAAATCAGAAACAAGTTAAATATGCGCATTTCAAGTTTATTCAGTCAAACCAAAAAATATAATAGGGTGGTACAGTACATTTTTATGTAAGAATTCAATAATAAGTACTAATAAACTGTCCCAACAGATTGATGAGATGCGCCAACATTCATATCCTGCGGTCCTATTGCAGTGAAGAATAATTGTATCGATTCATTCTGTGTGGAATCTGGTGGTGCAATAACAAATTATTTCTTCACTACCATAAATAAGTTAGCAGAGATGAAGAAGATATGATGCCAATAGTTTGAGTTTAATAAACTGAATTTTGATGAACGGAATGCATTACCGATGTCAAGGGGGGACTTTTGAAGAACTTTTGACTAGAATCGACTTTCTATTTTTTAAGAGAAGACATTACTGAGATTAGAAATTTCGCAATTTTATTCCGATTATTTTTTGATTTGATGTCAGTCTTCTTTGAAACAAGGATAATCGGACCCCCAGATTGAAAATTGAATCAGAAATACAGGAATTATTCAGCATTAAATGTAGAGAATTCAGAACTTTTAAATGATCCTTGCTAAACAAATACCATTTCAGGACATTCATGTTTTAGAACGATGTTTAGAACATGTTTCTTCGTTAGAAAACAGATAGTTAACATGAAATCCTGAAATAATTTTAAAAGATTACAATATTTATATCACAATTAGTAGGGTCTTTCCCCAAGTGGTTAAAAATAGTTGTAACAAAAACTCATTTCTCAAACTTAAGAAACCACGCACCATTTATTTTAAGTCATTTAATTGTAAATTCGATAAGAAGTTTTGCTGACATTTATTGAATAAACACGAAATTGAACTAAAGAATTCATTTTCACATACCTGATTCTCCGCATCTGCTTTTTTTGAGTCAACTCATGGGCTTTGAATACCTGACACACAGACCTGACTGAGATTTTTTATTTATTCGACTTGAGACGATTATGAAAAATAAAATCAATTGTTGTCGAACTTTCAGTGACTAGATTTCTCGATCGACGGAATTTAGTTCATTTTTATTTTCAACATACTCGAAATAACAAAAATAATCATTCTCGTTTAAACAAAAATAGCACAGTTCACTGATTAATCGCCTTAATTATTCGATTCATTCGTAATAACCATCAGTAGCGTAATTTTCAAGGGCTGCCAATTACGCTACGACAAACGTAACATAACCTCTCGACATTTGATACCCAGCTGTCTGCAATAGCAGATGCGATTCGCAATTCAATTATCCTAGTAACATTTTGACGAAGTTGGCCGCCTGTACAGACTCGGCGCCGGCGTAGTCTGAGCAGGTGGTTTCAAGAAACTCTCTCGG
Source organism: Phymatocera aterrima (assembly GCA_963170745.1). NCBI lineage: Eukaryota > Metazoa > Arthropoda > Insecta > Hymenoptera > Tenthredinidae > Phymatocera > Phymatocera aterrima. Next base: position 9,802,002 of record OY720667.1, read on the forward strand.
TATATAGATAGATAGATATAGTTAGAGAGATATAAATGAACAAATGTTAAACAACTAATTTCTTCCTTCAGCAGCGGTGGAACTATAACAGAAGAAATCAATCGATTGCGTTAAACATAGGAAACTGTATCTATTGCTGGTACAAGTATAGCATAAGTTCATTCAAGCAAAATTTATAGCAAGCTAAGCATGGGTGGGACAAAAATCTTACCGTCGCTCTTCTGCCAATGGATTGCCGCATCGTTTCAACCAATAAATCCCTCGATTTGCATTAAAGCAAATAACCGCGAAGATCCTTCCGGCTCCATATTAATGATTGCCCAAGTCGTAAGGCTCTCCAAAGTCATAAGTGAACACAATTATGCCCACTCGAATGGAATGATTATAAATCGTGTTATTAGTCGGTACTCCTCTGTGTATGGCAGCGTTGTTCTTTTTTCTGCAAATTTGGGAAGAAAAATCACATGTAGTGAAATAGACACTTTCACGATCACTCATAGTTCACTTTAGTATTCGACGTGTATATACCTACTCCACAGCAGGTGCACTCGGTTGAAGCTCAGAGAATAATCATGAGCTCTTCGGCATCTCGCTGCATCTCTTCGGCATTTGTTTATAAAATCACATTCTTGTTAATGTTTTGAGAAATAGATTAAGATAAGACTCTTCTCGAAGAAGCGAACGAGCCATTGAATACCCACCGAAGGACCTCTATGCAACCACGATTCATATCGACAAAGAAGAATTGCATGGGATCGATATGATATTGGACGTGCGAAGATATTCACGACAGTCCAGTTCAATTTCTTCTCTGACCTTTGTTCGTGAATCTTCCGATTCAGAAGTGTTCGTACTTCAGCAAATTTGCAAGATTACAAATGCACTGCAGTTAATCGACTCGAATGAATTTACAAGTGAATAATTTGAACCGAACTAGGTACTCGTGCGAAGGAAAGCGAGTTTTATCCTGTATAGACATACAATAATAACTGTCACGATTCGAAGAGATATGATTCTCGAACATTTTCATCGACGACCTACGATTCAGGAGGGAGCAAATTTTACTTGCGTACGTTGATCCCTCGTTTTGTTATCGAATTTTGTGTATCGGAAAATTTAGAGTTTGACGACTCAAAATCGAAACTAAAATACGATGCGAGTAGATTTTAATGAGGAGGTTTCAATATTGGTCGATTTCGCGTCGAATTTGTCTGCATGGCAGCGAAATAAACTTGGCGTTCGAGACGGCGCACGGCGAGACAGCGGAAGACCTGTTGGAACACGATCGGCACACGAGTCGCTGCCACGACGTCGTCTGTCAGTCAGCATCCGACCGTGGCCGAACACTGGCGATGTAATTGTCGAAAAAGTGACGTGATCGTAATGTGAAGTTATTACCAATAATTGTGGAACTCTGTGCGGCGCGGGCGTATTCGTTGGCCTAGATATTACTTTATTTTCGTGGGCTTCGTTCGTACTTACGATAGGCTTTCGGTTTACTCTGTTCTAACCCCTCGTAACGTAATAGATTGTATGTGACGATTGTGGTGTTCGACTTTTTAAAATGTGGGATGTGCGCTAAGTGTCGTGACAGAATGCAGTATTCTCCGGTGAGTTGACGTTCATTATTTTATCAATTAGGGTCAATTACATTTTTTTGCGCCAAGTGATGGTACTTCGATCGAATTCAACAACTGCACGGTTTGGCTGCTGCGTTTTTCCAGATTTTCATCATGATATCATTCTTTTATTTTGTGTTATACTCGGATAACTACACATGGGTTCTTAAGACAATCATCTTGTGTCCTTGATGTTTTCTATTGTAGTGGTGAATGACTCGTTTACGGACATTGCCTCCCTTTTCCAGCACAGTATGAGAGCAGTGTTTGTCGTTCTGAGGCTTTGCCCAACCTGAAGCTCAGGTTTGCTGGAGGTCAGAGTCGTAGTTTAACTGCGCCTGTTGATTTTATGAAATTTCGTCAGATACACGTTTTCATTTGAACTTCCACCAACTTTATGAGGTGAGAATAGAGTAGCGTTGATTGCTTTCTGGTTGGGCAATCTGAAACTATGGTTCCCCGCAGGTCCATGGCGTGGTATAACTACGCTTTATGATTTTGTTCATTGTTTAAATAATTTTTCAGAAATTTATTATTTCCAATCTTTACCACCTCTGCAAGGTGAGAAAGGAGCAACGTTTGTTGCCGTCCAGCTTCGGTGAACCTGAAACTATGGTTCGCCGCTAGTCCGAGGCGTAGTCGATGATTTTATTCAGTAATTGACCATTCTTTTAGACATATAAGTTTATCTTTAATCCTGACCACCTCTGAGGTGAGAATAGAGGAACGCTGGTTTCTCTCTGGCCGGGCAATCTGAATCTATGCTTCGCCGCTAGTCCGAGGCGTAGTTCAACTGCGCTCAATGGTTTTATTCAGTAGTTGATTATTCTTTTAGACATGAGTTTATCTCCAATCCTGACCACCTCTGTGAGGTGAGAATAGAGGAACGCTAATTTCTCTCTGGCCTGGCAATCTGAAAGTATGGTTCGCCGCAGATCCATGGCGCGGTATAATTGTGCTGGAGCGTTCGACAGCCTGTGACCTCTGATATGGTTGGATCAATGCGATTTTTCCCGAAGTGTACAGTTTCAACAATATGCCGGATGGAGGGCTACAGTGAAAACTGTGTAAACTCCCTTGTGATAAACAAAACCTACATATCAATTTCACACCCCTAACTCTTGGAGAATTTACTCTGAAAATTCAGATCCGCCCCAACTTTGAGGTAACTTTTTTGCAAAAATAAAAAACCTTCATCCTCATCAGTCCGCTAAAGGCGTAAAGCTTACATTTTGATAAGATGGTATAATACAGTTAACTCTCGGTTAAACCATTTCCGCTCATTCGCCTGCGAAAACCCATCATGCCGTACTCACTATGCTGTGAATATTTGGGAATAATAGATTTGACTCAATAAAATTGAACCCTTCAATAGAATCATCGGGCTGCCAAGGAGGGAGGGGGGAAGATTCGTTTCCACAGAACTTGTTTCTACAGAGAAATAATTGGCGCAGTGCTCGTTTCTACAGAATTTCGTTCTGCACGTTCGTTTCCACAGAATTCGGTTTTGCGAGTTCGTAATCTGTCGCTAGACTGTCTGTCGATGTTGTTATAATTTTGCTTAACCTTCGAGGTGCGGTGCAAAGCGCCGTGCGTGGGCTAACCAGGCACTGCTATTGAATCTCTACATCCGCGTAACCGAAGTCGTCAGAGACGAAACCGTAGAAAGAGATTCTGTAGAAACGATTCTGCAGAATCAAATATTGTACAAACGAACCTGCCCGACCGAATTCTGCAGAAGCGAGCACTGCGCCAATAATTTTTTGGCGAAACGAACTCTGGAGAAACGATTTTCTGTAAAAATAAACTCTGCGGACCGAACTCTATAGAACACGCGTTCTGTAGAAACGAATTCTGTAGAACCGGAGCCCTCTCGGCAAGGGACTGATATTTTTCAGGACTCCACAGCTAGACCCCCTTGGTACTCATTGTCGTGAGAATCAACTGCATTCGTTGTTAATAAGCTGTAAGCATTTGTTATATATTTACCTCCACGAACCTCACAAGAGAGGCCAAATTCCAAACCAACTTGGAAAGGTCCTGCAACATGATCCACTTCTCCACCGGAATCGTCATAGATGAGTAGTTGATGAGGGGGTACTGTAAATGGAAAATTAAATAAATAACACACCACATACCTTTAAGTACACAAAATGCATATGGAGTTGATTTTCGTATATTCTATAACGAAGGGTGATAATCACCCTTACATTCATCACACACAGGTCTAGTGGTCATCAAAGATAAAAGACACATATGAATTACAAATGAACTATCGGTCGCTGCGTCAACCATTGTTATTGTGAGAACAGTATTGTTTCACACTGAAAAATGACATTACATATCTTGAATACATTGCATTCAATCTAATCTTGCGCATTTGCAAAACAACTAACGTTCGTGCGGCAATAGCTAATTGAACGTCAGTTAAAAAGCATGTACAGAGAATAGAAGTTACATAAAAATGAGCCTGCGGCAAACTAATAGCAGAAACATAATCGTACAAAACTTACCAATTACGGTTAAATTGACTTGAAAATTTCTCGTCGGTGAATTTCTGAAATCCACACGACATCTATATATCCCTTCGTCGTCCAGCTGAACAGCCTCGAGCCAGAGTTTTGCCGGCTTCGAGAATGTAACAAAGCGTGCTCGGGGCCCGAATGCATTGCCGTCCGACCAATAAAGCGCTGTACTGAAGCCTCTACCCCGAACATCATACCTGTGACAATAGTAAAAGGTTATCACATTTCTGAAAGATAGTTCAGTTAGTCAAAGAATTGTTAATTAAATCATTGTGAAGTGGCAGAATAATGACATCACGTTTCAACAGAATGTTCTCTTGGAACGGCAGAATCCGTGTAACTATGAACGATACACCAGCTGATCTAAATTGGCCCGGATGCCGGCCAAATACCCGATTGACACCAAATTTCTAGCCACCACAGTTCAACATTTGTTATAATCCTAACGGCTGGAAACATTTAAATAATGATAATGATGTGAGTTCTAAGATAGTTCTGGCAGAATTTAAAAGCTTGGCAGATTGTTCTGCTAGACTCATACTGTTTCAACCCCGAATTTCTCGATTTCATTCCTCGGACATGAGATGCTCGGGGGTTCGAGTTTTTATTACAGAGTTCTGTGAAGTTCTAAGACAGTTCTGGAAGAATTCGGAACGTTAGCAGATTGCTATGCTAGACTCATATTCTTTCAATCCCGAATTTCTCGATTTCATTCCTCGGACATGGGATGCTCTGGGTTTCGATTTTTGTTTAAATATTTCTGTGGAGTTCTGAAATAGTTCTGGGAGAATTCGAAACGTTGGCAGATTGTTCTGCTAGACTCATACTCTTTCAACCCCAAATTTCTCGATTTCATTCCTCGGACATGAGATGCTCAGAGTTTCGAGTTTTTTTTACAGAGTTCTGTGAAGTTCTAAGACAGTTCTGGGAGCATTCGGAACGTTGGCAGATTGTTCCGCTAGACTCATACTCTTTTAACCCCAAATTTCTCGATTTCATTCCTCGGACATGAGATGCTCTGGGTTTTGATTTTTTTTTACAGATTTCTCTGAAGTTCTAAGATAGTTCTGGGAGAATTCGAAACGTTGGCAGATTGTGATGCTAGACGCATACTTTTTCAACCCCAAATTTCTCGATTTCATTCCTCGGACATGAGATGCTCGGGGTTTCGAGTTTTTTTTACAGAGTTCTGTGAAGTTCTAGGACAGTTCTGGGAGAATTCGAAACGTTAGCAGATTGCTATGCTAGACTCATATTCTTTTAACCCCAAATTTCTTGATTTCATTCCTCGGACATGAGATGCTCTGGGTTTCGATTTTTTTTTACAGATTTCTGTGAAGTTCTAGGATAGTTCTGGGAAAATTCGAAACGTTGGCAGATTGTTCTGCTAGACTCATACTCTTTTAACCCCAAATTTCTCGATTTCATTCCTTGGACATGAGATGCTCTGGGTTTCGATTTTTTTTTACAGATTTCTGTGAAGTTCTAAGATAGTTCTGGGAGAATTCGAAACGTTGGCAGATTGTGCTGCTAGACGCATACTCTTTCAACCCCAAATTTTTCGATTTCATTCCTCGGACATGAGATGCTCTGGGTTTCGATTTTTTTTTACAGATTTCTGTGAAGTTCTAAGATAGTTCTGGGAGAATTCGATACGTTGGCAGATTGTTCTGCTAGACGCATACTCTTTCAACCCCGAATTTCTCGATTTCATTCTTCGGACATGAGCTGCTCTGGGTTTCGATTTTTTTTTACAGATTTCTGTGAAGTTCTAAGATAGTTCTGGGAGAATTCGAAACGTTGGCAGATTGTTCTGCTAGACGCATACTCTTTCAACCCCGAATTTCTCGATTTCATTCCTCGGACATGAGATGCTCGGGGGTTCGAGTTTTTATTACAGAGTTCTGTGAAGTTCTAAGACAGTTCTGGAAGAATTCGGAACGTTAGCAGATTGCTATGCTAGACTCATATTCTTTCAATCCCGAATTTCTCGATTTCATTCCTCGGACATGAGATGCTCAGAGTTTCGAGTTTTTTTTACAGAGTTCTGTGAAGTTCTAAGACAGTTCTGGGAGCATTCGGAACGTTGGCAGATTGTTCCGCTAGACTCATACTCTTTTAACCCCAAATTTCTTGATTTCATTCCTCGGACATGAGATGCTCTGGGTTTTGATTTTTTTTTACAGATTTCTCTGAAGTTCTAGGATAGTTCTGGGAAAATTCGAAACGTTGGCAGATTGTTCTGCTAGACTCATACTCCTTCAACCCCAAATTTCTCGATTTCATTCCTCGGACATGAGATGCTCGGGGTTTCGAATTTTTTATACAGATTTCTGTGAAGTTCTAAGATAGTTCTGGAAGAATTCGGAACGTTAGCAGATTGCTATGCTAGACTCATATTCTTTCAATCCCGAATTTCTCGATTTCATTCCTCGGACATGAGATGCTCAGAGTTTCGAGTTTTTTTTACAGAGTTCTGTGAAGTTCTAAGACAGTTCTGGGAGCATTCGGAATGTTGGCAGATTGTTCCGCTAGACTCATACTCTTTTAACCCCAAATTTCTTGATTTCATTCCTCGGACATGAGATGCTCTGGGTTTTGATTTTTTTTTACAGATTTCTCTGAAGTTCTAAGATAGTTCTGGGAGAATTCGAAACGTTGGCAGATTGTGATGCTAGACGCATACTTTTTCAACCCCAAATTTCTCGATTTCATTCCTCGGACATGAGATGCTCGGGGTTTCGAGTTTTTTTTACAGAGTTCTGTGAAGTTCTAGGACAGTTCTGGGAGAATTCGGAACGTTAGCAGATTGCTATGCTAGACTCATATTCTTTTAACCCCAAATTTCTCGATTTCATTCCTCGGACATGAGATGCTCTGGGTTTCGATTTTTTTTTACAGATTTCTGTGAAGTTCTAGGATAGTTCTGGGAAAATTCGAAACGTTGGCAGATTGTTCTGCTAGACTCATACTCCTTCAACCCCAAATTTCTCGATTTCATTCCTCGGACATGAGATGCTCGGGGGTTCGAGTTTTTTTTACAGAGCTCTGTGAAGTTCTAAGACAGTTCTGGGAGAATTTAAAACGTTTGCAGATTGCTATGCTAGACGCATACTCTTTTAACCCCAAATTTCTCGATTTCATTCCTTGGACATGAGATGCTCTGGGTTTCGATTTTTTTTTACAGATTTCTGTGAAGTTCTAAGATAGTTCTGGGAGAATTCGAAACGTTGGCAGATTGTGCTGCTAGACGCATACTCTTTCAACCCCAAATTTTTCGATTTCATTCCTCGGACATGAGATGCTCTGGGTTTCGATTTTTTTTTACAGATTTTTGTGAAGTTCTAAGATAGTTCTGGGAGAATTCGATACGTTGGCAGATTGTTCTGCTAGACGCATACTCTTTCAACCCCGAATTTCTCGATTTCATTCTTCGGACATGAGATGCTCTGGGTTTCGATTTTTTTTTACAGATTTCTGTGAAGTTCTAAGATAGTTCTGGGAGAATTCGAAACGTTGGCAGATTGTTCTGCTAGACGCATACTCTTTCAACCTTAAATTTCTCGATTTCATTCCTCGGACATGAGTTGCTCTGGGTTTCGATTTTTTTATACAGATTTCTGTGAAGTTCTAAGATAGTTCCGGGAGAACTCGAAACGTTGGCAGATTATTCTGCTAGACGCATACTCTTCCATCCCCGAATTTCTCGATTTCATTCCTCGGACATGAGATGCTCGGGGTTTCGAGTTTTTTTTACAGAGTTCTGTGAAGTTCTAAGATAGTTCTGGTAGAATTCAAAACGTTGGCAGATTGCTATGCTAGACTCATACTCTTTTAACCCTAAATTTCACGATTTCATTCCTCGAACATGAGATGCTCGGGGTTTAGATTTTTTTTTACAGAGTTCTGTGAAGTTTTAAGATAGTTCTGGGAGAATTTGAAACGTTGACAGATAGTTCCGTGAGATTCATATTCTTTCAACCCCAAATTTTCCGATTTCATCCCTTGGACATGAGATCCCTAGAAAATTGAATTATACATATTATAACAGCCGGCATCTCATGTCCGAAGGATGAAATCGGGAAATTTGGGGTTGGAAGAATATGAATCTCGCGGAACTATCTGCCAACGTTTAAAATTTTCCCACAACTATCGCAGAACTTTACAGAACTGCATGGAAAAAATCGAAACCAGCAGCATCTCACGTCCGGGGGATGAAATCGAGAAATTTGGGGTGGAAAGAATATGAGTTTAGCGGAACTATTTGCCAACGTTGTAAATTCGCCCAGAACTATCATGGCACTGAAGAGAACTGGCCGGAAATAAATCGAAACTGCTGAGGTCTTGAGCAAATTATGGGAAAAATAAAAATTTCAGCCTTCTGTGTTCAGAACTATCAATATACCGAGTCCTGGTTGCAGAACTCTTATTATTTACATCACATCGAGATCGAGGAATCAAAATCCGTTAAGATGCTGTAAGATGCCACGCGAAGTTAGCATCTCAGTTCTTCTACACCCCTTCTCTGGGGGTAAATCAGCAGAACGATTTTCGAAACTTATCAGGAACTATAGAACTATTCTGGATGCTATTAGAACTGCCATTTTTTGTTTTGAGATGCTGGCAACTGAGATGCTAAGTTCACACAGGTCAGTTATTCAATCCTTATAGTTCCAAGAGAAGATCCGTTGGAAAAGGCAGAAAAGTGTCATTACAAGTTTCTAACTATCTTTCTAAATCATTACATAGTACCATTCACAATAAGTGTAATATTATCGAGGTCTTTGGAGGATGGCGATAGTGGTGACAGATTTGTGTGTTTCAGCCGCCAACTTTTCCTAATATTCACGTGTTTTTGCACCCCGGATTATGTCGCAATAGAAATATGAATAATTTCAGGGTTACGTTTAAATTTCCCTCAAAGTATTACCCTGTGCGCGTGGGTAGCCGATAGAGAAATGATCGAACTGTGATTAACCTGTAGTTACGACATAGGTGCAAATTCGCACCACCTAAAATTACGAAAAAATGATTTTTGAACACTAATTATATTTCGATTTTCACGTATTTTCACCAAATCAATATCATTTATTTAAATTCAAAGCCATCACCATTGGATTCCTGAGGAATTTCGACCCCAGGAAACACTGCTTAGCGAATACTTTCGGATCATTTATATGAAAATTATAGTACTTTGAAATTGCGAAATCCCAAATCGCTCTAGTGTGGCAAGTATGGATCTCCAATCGATGTGTGGTAGCTACGGGTTGATATTTTAATTTATCAAAGTCAGTGAATCAGACCTCAACGACACTCGGTATCACTATTAACGAAAAAACTCAATGTCAAGATAATTATGTCATTTACCGAAGTTTCATGAAAAAATATGTCCCTTGCTGGCCGGAGCATACTTTCCAGTAATAGTATAGATCTGTTGATACATCTGCGAGGCAATTCAGTAATACAAGAGAAATCTGAAACCAAATGTCGGGTTATTGGTTGCTCAGTGTTTTTATCTAACGCATCCTCGTAATAATAATTCTTGACTCTGCTGCGCTCGCCCTTTGCTAACAAAATTGTCACCACTATCGCCCTCGCACCAAAGTTTCTGGAGACACCCTATAGGTTTGTTCATTTGTTCCACACTAAGTTACACTTTCTACACTAGTGTAGCATAGGCGGGCTGGTGTATATTACACCCTGTTCATTGTTTCGGTTCATTGTTCATTGTAGTGTATTACACTCCGTTCGCTAATGTTCGTTATTGTACATAGTGTTCCATATTTCTGGCCATCACACTCAACAAGTTACACTTGCTCGAGAGCAAGTGCAGTAAGCAGAGTGGTATAGCAATGGCGGTATGCCGTAACCTGTTTCCTGTTGAAATTTCGCGGCCATGAACAGCAGCCAATTTTATTTGGACAATCTACGACACGAATAAAATATAAATTAAACATTGAACAAACCTATATGAATATTAAAAATTTTTGGTGCACAAACCTACTCGTAGCTATCTATCACACTGTCACCAACGCACACAGTGTACTTCACACAACTTATCGCTGCTAGGAAATGCGACACTGTTTTTCAAAAGTGCAGTGTGGTTGAGCGCAGTGTTGAACTAGTGTAGCAGAGTATGGTGTAGCTACATTGAGTGTAGAACCAATGAACAAACCTGAAATTTCCTAATTCTGTATAGTATAAATTCTAAAACAAATTCATACCGGTAAATAGGTTTAACAGTATTGTCACGAAACCAGAGCACCATGTATACACGATCTTCTCGAGTAGATGGTTCAATATCACAGGGTAATTCTGCGGTCCGACCAAGTACCGCGGTCACTTCTGAAGTAGACACTGAAATTTATTACAAAACCTCATGAAAATTTATCCGAATGTTCTCTGTGAATGGATCTTAAGCGTATGCCATGACATATCAGTGCTGGATAGATTAGTATCATTCTAGTACTAAATATTGAGAACATAAGTAGATCATGTCCACGGAGGACCATACATTTCTCAGCAATTGATAGAGTACGTTGATCCTGAATACTCTAATACCTAATTAGTTATTATACTTTTTTTTTCAATTTCACTTCATTAGGTACTCGTGTAGTAAGACACTCGAGCTAAATTTGGACTCGTCATCGCAAAAGTACAGAAATCGTTTCGAAAACGAGAATCGTAGATTCACGCAAAACAACTCGATCGTGTTTGATGAAACTTCGATAATTCATTGAGTATATTGGCAGAAAGTTGCTGAGTATTTTACGCACGCACACTTCTCCGCGTCCGTATAACCTTCTAAAAGCTCAGATGATGACGTCATCGCGTTGACTCGAATTTTGCCAGAATAACAGGTTTCACCCTTTGTATGTACATTGCCAACGGTAAAGAATTCTCAGATTTATCGCATGGAAAATAATTCCTAGAATTCCACGGCGTCTTCTAAAGTTTACCAGGGACATCAGGTTTCGCACGAAATTGCCCTGCCGTAGAACGCAATTCCGAAAACTTTGCTCATGAGGATTTGTAGGAAATCGCTCTACTGGCCCAGATTTCCAACTTCAAAAAGCCCGACTTCAGAAATAACAATCCTTGGCATCAGATTCCCACCCTTTGCGATCAGCACGCAACTTTTTGCGACTTATGAACAATTCTCAGAATTTTCGTACAAGCCTGGTTCTTGGAATTCGCCGGCAGTTACGCAAAATCCAGCTGAAGAATAATAATTCCAGAAGCTTCTACGAGGTGGGGATTATTTGCTAGATAAACGCAGTTTCTCCGGCGGGGTTTTGCGCATCGCCGAAGGATATCAGAGTTCATCTTTTGTACGAAACCGCATTAGTGTAGAGAGCGATGTACATTGACCGATTATAAGAATCAGATTTCCACCATTCATCTCCTCATTAGTCCTGATAATGCAATCGAACGCTCTCGAAAGTTTACGGCTTGGGAGAAACAATTTTTGTGAAAACAAAAGTTTTATACGTGTGTGAGCAGTTTCAGACGAAAATTATTCTAGAAGAGACTCACTGTATATATGCGAGTTTGTGGAGGGGTAGGTAATAATTATAAAAGCGGACTAATCCCAGGTTCAAAATTAGTTTTCCTTCGATGATCGAGTAATGCAGAATACTCTGCGGAAACAACGCGAATTGAAAGTGCGATTAGAACTTCTGCTTAGAAATATTGAGCAAGCTAATAATCTAATTGAAGCACCAACTAGCCTCAACCATATCTTAAATACCTACGAAGGAGAAAATTGAATCGAACAATATGGATTTCACAAATCTCAAGAAAGTCGGCCGTCTCGAAGAAATTCTACCGGTGAAGAAACTTACTGAACTGTAGGACAATTGTATTATGAAGTAACCACCGTTCGCAAAGTGGAAACGAAATTCGGAGCACGAGTCACAATGGATATAGAAAATAATTTCACGTTATTTCTACCAGCTCGTATAGCTAAAATTTTGAATAGTGACCAATTATGTGCCAATGAATTAATTGACTGCCCATTCGAAATTTGTTGGAAAAATTGTGTTTTTTATAACGTCATCAACAGAAGCACTTCCAAGATTCTAGTTCACTCTGATTGTATAACGTGTGAGTATGTTTGTTGTACCACTGACCATATTAGTGGGTGAAAATGTTTATGAAACTTACGACGACCAGGAGTAGGTTTTTGTTTCTCGTTTGTTGAATGATTCAATAATTCCAGTCTTATTATTCCCTATTGATCTATTTTCTCATGTTTTTTGCCAGGTGAAATACCGTGGCACTTGGCGGCTGTTTTTATACATTGTAAATGTTTTTGTCGTCTATCCATATTGACTTGACCGATACGTTGAAAATTCAATATGTGATCGGAGGAATCAAGAGCTTTCATAGATACAATGGACAGATTTATAGCTTAATAAATTCGCGATGGAAAAAATTATTCACAAATTTGCTAGAAAATTTGTCTGTAAATATTAAAAACAGAATAGAATTTTTGTTTTCAGGATTGACTTCAACGTTTCAATTGAAACTTCAACATGTTATCGAGAGAGTCACGAGCTTTTATAAATATAATGGACGTATTCTTAGCTAGATCTAATTCATGTTCAGAAAAACTATTCAGCAATCTGATGACAATTTTGTTTCAACATGAAAATATCAGGCTGAAAATCTGTCCATTGTGTCTTAAAAAGCTCTTGACTCCTTCAATAACATATGAAATTTTCAATTTTCGGAAGATATTGTAACAATTCGAATTCCGAGATCAAGGCTCGTCAACCATGAATATTATTTGAACTAATTTTTCTGAAGAACATGATCCGAACGCTTTCACGTGCCATTGTAAACCACAGATATAATCTGCAATGAGGTCGTAGTGTCCGCAGCATTTTTTCCGGCTGCCAAGTCTGGAGCATGCTAGCAATTAAATAACGTATGTTGACAATGAATTATTATACTTGTATACACGTAGGTGTATGTGTACCTGGGTCATCATCCGTATCCCAGTTACCAGTAGCGTTTGCATGGCAGATAATTGTCATGAATAAATATCCACTGATAATTAGGTTGACTACTGTCACCAACAATACTCCACCTGCCATTCCAAACTTATATCCTTTGTACCCGGTCCTCAACATGCATTCACTTGCAGTTGCACCACCACGAGCACAAACACCACATCCGCGAGATGCTACAAATTATTATGTCGCACTATAATACTCTTCTCACATCATGCACAAGTGCGTCTTATTTTCCTATACTAGACATTCTGCAGTTTTTGTGTTTCACATGAAATTGCAGAGGATGAATGTGTTGGAGATGATAATCGCATATTCCGCACTCCTAATCATACTTTGGGATAAATACAGTATATCGAATCCAGAAATGTATTCCATACACGTAAGTGTTTCTTTATCCAATGAAATGCGCGTGCGCGTCCTCACCTCCCTGTGTGTTACACTTGAATTGTCTTATTCCGTTTCATCACGGTGCATGAATTCGACATGAACTTAATTCACATGTTTAGGCAAAATCATGAGTTCACGTTTTCGTACTTTCATTAGTCAAATTGTTCTTTGAACTGATCTCTAGAAATCCATTGTACTTATGGTTGCGGTCATATCAAATGGTATTTTCGAATGTTATTGTATGCATACGTATGACATATCGTGTCACGTAAGGGGAAAACGTCTGAATTACGAAAACTTGAGTGAATCAATAAAACGTATTAACTGAACACAGGTTCACACCGAAAAAAGGAATCCATTAAATTGTGCGCGAATTGATGTTTACATATAACACTAAACCTAATAGTATTCTACAATTAGTAAGCCTCTTGAGCATCACTGCGAAGTTATCTACAGTGAATCAAATATTTCTGTTTCTCCAATAAACGACGTATATCAATTAATTACACCCGTTGTATAAGGATTATTTATCTTATTATCTTATTACCTATCTCACGACACTGTTTTTCTGAGAATTATGGTGGTGGTTCATGAGAATATGTTTGATTTAACCCCGTGTGTAAGAATTAGATAGTAATTGCTTGATGTCGATACGATCCACTGCCTGCACTTCATTTGAATTACGTGAGTGAGCTACGATGGAGCAAAAGTTAGTTCCGAAATAGTGTCGACATTTAAAAAATGTTCTTATTTCCACTGCTAGCAGTAGATTTTCATGGACAGTTGATTCACGATTTAGAAATCAAGACACCGAATAAACCACCACCATCCCTCACCGCACAAGTAATAACACATTCGGGCGTTTCCGTAAAGCGATCGTTAGATGACTGCGCTCGAAGTCCCAGCGCGTCGACGCAACTTATTTTCTGGTATACGAACTGTAGGGTAGAAAGAGGGAAAGAGAGCGAGGTGGAAGAAGTGAAAAAACGGGGCAGGGGAAGAGATAAGGATGAATAAGAATAAAAAATCAGTCAGATTACTTTATTTTGTCCGTATATACGAACAGCTTGAACAGCATACACGGAACAATAATGTCATGAAATAACTGGAATGAGGACCTTGAACATCTCATTGTACGATGTGTCATGTACTATATCTTGTATCTAAATGTTCCATGTTTAATGGCAACCAATAGAGCTGAGGAAGTTAGTTCCACAACGTACGCGGTGGCGTGAACATGTGTGACCGTTGTAAAAAAAAAAAAAAAGACAGGAAAATGAATATTATTAACTGACGTTGTTACTGAGTTGAAACTTCAGACGCATTATTTTTTAAGGATTTGGAACAGATCTGGGAAAATTTGAGCCGTTGAAAATTTGTTTCAATCTCAAATAAGAATCACCCTAATACGGGTTGGAGTCCCAATTTTGCATGACCAAAGTGTAGAATGGCTGAAACATCGCATGTTCAAATGCACGAACCTCCATGATCCGGGAAGGTGGTATCATGGAAAGCTTTGGAACAGGAATAAAAAAAAGAATTACAGAAATAGATATGAGGACCAAATATTCGTCAAAAAACTCTATCTCAGAATGGGCAAAATTGTGATGGGCCAACATGAAACAAGTCAAAATATCAAATACTCGTGATTTGAGTATTCAAATCTCAGAATTGCGAAAATGAATGAAGTTTACAATTCTGAATATAATATAGCGAAAGACTGTGAAATGGAATGGTCAAAATCTTGAAACACATTTTCATAAGAGGGGTGCAAATTTGTGAGCATGTTTCCCGTTCGCCTGCTACCATAGGAGGTTGATAGATGGCGCCAGCGGCTGTGTCTCCTATGACACAGAGTTCAATAAATCGGTGCTTCGGATTGTCTTGAAGAATCTGAAAACGATGGTAAGTTGATAAACAAGGTAGCTTCCGGACATTGATTCCTGCACCGACATTTACCAACATTTCCCTTGCTTCTGGACGGGACACACACTTACGGTTACGTTTAACAATCCCAAGTTGATATTCGGTACCCCCAATCTGACGCTGCATCCCGCATTTGAGCCCCTGGTGAAAGAGTTTTAGCTCAGACGCTAACCCCTCACGTTAAGTAACGGGAGGCTGTAGCCCGGACGCGAACCCTCGTGATGACGCAATGCTAGACTTGAGCTGACGATGAGACTCAAATCTATTCTAGAAGTTTCCACCTGTGTGCAAAGGACTCAAGTCCTTTCCAGAAGTTTCTACCAAGCAGCTGCGTATGACGCTCACGATTTTCGAAATCTTCCGAGATAAGAGAGTTCTTGGAATCATTACCGATGAATTGCCTTGAATATCATTTAGAATGCGACGCCCCTAGGATTCTAGAAGCTTCCGATTATACGTCAGATTTCATTACTCTCACGTTGAAGTTTAGAAATCTCTGAAATTTTTATCATTAATATTTCTCGGAATAACTGCAACGGACTTCAATATCATGTGAAATTTGAAAAGTCCTGTAAAACGCTCATGGATAACTCAATTCCTAGGAAATTTCTCAAGCAGACAGTTCCAAGAATCATTCAATATAATCGGTATTTGCTAGAAATTTCCGTTACAACCGTCACTTGAATCGAAATTTCGAGATGAAAACTCATGTCTTCCGGTGAATTGGTTTTTTTTTCTATTTACACATTTCATATTAATGGCAGTGATGGATCGGATGTAGGTATAGTAGAATGCATAGGCTAGTGGCAACCGCATGTCGGTAAATATGAAGGTCTGGGGTTGCTGGTAAGGATGTAACAAGGTTACCATTCAAATTACCGCTATTTATTAGAAAGTGCAAACAAAATTGTTACAGACTTTTCCGAACTAACTTTACATATTTGTCATGAACAAAAGCTCAGATCGTTACGAGAACGGCCGAATAAAATTGACAAAAATGACCAGCGGGCTAGTACTGGTACGATCGCGCGAATGAGACCTCGACTGCCCGAAAAAATTGAAAATTACGCAACCTCAGTTAGAGGAAGGGAACAAAAATCCAGAACAGCTTCCCGGTTTCCCTCACATTTCCGGGATATGTTCACAACAGTAGCTTTCTCTGACAGCCAGACACCCTGGGAGGGATAGTTCAATCTCTCCAAGTCTTTCTTCTTTGAGATCTCAACGTACGGGGAGATGTTTATTATTTCCAATGTTCAAATACATTTTTATTCGATCGTCAATACTTCAATTCATTTTACGGAACAGTACAATTTATTTCAGAATAATACGATGCTGTTTTCATTCCACAAAAACAATCGCCTGATATGTAGTACATACACACGTCAGTACCCTGTGGACACTTTTTATCAAAACATCAATAGAACGAACATTACCGGATAAATAATGCGGCCCTTGACAGCACACAACAAATCTCGCCATACCCCCCTTTGAACAATGAAATGTCCTGGGACAAACAATTGTGTGGGCTAGTTTTTCCATACATTAGTGGAACAACGCGTGCTCATGGTATTTATTGTGCGAAGTCGGTCCAATACAAAAGGAAAGATTCCAAATTCCATAACCGTCTACACTCACTTTTGCTACCGGATTTTGATGATTTTACAAAAGTACATCGGACCAAAATTATTCCCGAGAGATGGCAAGACAACATGGCCGTACCTGAGACCAACCCTGCTCAAGTTGTACACATGCTTCAACGGTTGTAGCGAGGGAGACATATTTCTGTAATAAAAAAAATTATACGGTTTTGGTGGAGTGAACTTCTGGTACGGACATTGGGTAGTCAATTGTTCAATAATTGTGGGTGAATCTACTATGAGTATGAGAAAACAATTGAAAACATGATTGTTAGTGGAACCCCCGGTGAAGATAATTCTACGAATTTCTCATACTTTTCACAGGCCTTGAAGCATTTCGCAGCTTTACCCAATCGAAATTGTATATTTTCATAATTTGACCCACATAAACAATGAATTTTTACCACTAAAGATCCAAATCAACGATATTCTTGAAACGAAACTACGAAAATCTACAACTTTTTATGATACGAGACGGAAAAAGGTTGCAGGTCGTTTCCATGACATACTAGGGATTTTGCTCTGAATCTAGCAAATCATATTACGTTGGAATATTTCACGTGGATGTTGGGTAAAACTTCAGCACATATCTCATCGAAAGAAAAGAATCTCTGAGCCTACGGGGTCCCAGGCGGAAGTAGTGGGAAACACGTTGATATAGCTACATACATCGAGATTTCACGTATTCCAAAAGATATATTCAGCTGAACAAATAAGTTCAATAATTCCCAATAGTTCTTGGAGCAAATAGATGAGGCAAACTGATACAAAAGCAGGATGAATCTTACTTGACAATGAAGATTGACTCGGTCTCTTCCCAACATTTTTTCAATGCCATTTGTACAACACCGTCGTTCTGTATAGGGCTCAAAGTACAAGTGGAATAAACTACAGTGCCACCTGGACGTACTATCTTCAGGGCATTTCTGTTCGGGTAAATCATCCAAAGAAATTATTATCGTTAAGAAGCACCGATTGGTGAGGTATGACAGAATTCGATGCTCACAGGAGAATATCTGTTTGAATCTCTGGCAGCTGTAACCTTTCCTTGACCCTTGTAGATTTGAATATGTTATTGTCATCTTCGTGCAGGGCGTGTCTGTCTGTCGTACAGGGCACATCAACTAAAATCTGACCAAGTGCTTGTTTAATGATCATATTCAATTGACAATATAATAATTTCAGCATACAGTTTCTTTTTCATCCTCTTTTACTTACTTTATTAAACACGTCCTGGTTGGTAATACATTTGGCATCATTCTGAGTGACTAGCAACTTGTCCTGCCATTGACCCATGCCATCTAAATACTGGTCTAACACATTTCGTATTCTGGCAGTTCTTGATGGTCTAGAATCATTTGCGACAAGAGAGCCTGGCACGAGAGTCTGAAGCGCTGTAAGAAATTTCCCGCCAGGTGCGGCGCACATGTCTAATACATCATCGTTAGGTCGTAGGTCCAAAGCCAAGATCGGCAGGATAGAGCTACCATCCAGTAAATAATAGTCTAGCGGAACGAATAGCAATTTATCAAATGGTTTTCACATCTGGAGGCCATAGCGGGACAAGCAGGATAAAAATGCCTCTTGCTGATATCCTAATGATATTTTATGGATAAGTAGGTATGTACTATTGAAATACCAAGACCCTGAAAGTTTCTGACTTCAATCAAGCTAAGAATATTTATTTCGGCTCTAAACGTTATTAGTACCCGCGCACACCTTCATTCAATTTTAGCTGTGAATTTCAACTATAATCTCGTACAAATAGTTCCATGACTATCCTTGAAAAGTATCACAGTAAAAAACAAATTGTGCCTTTCGCTGCGTTCCAAAATTAGCTGTCGGCGCTGAAATCTTAACGCGAGAGGGACAACGCTCATTAAAAACTTGGTAGAGCAAGAAAAACATAAAATTGCTGACTGTACTACCAGCAAATTTCGGAACCTAGCCTATGAAAACTGGTCAAGTCAATCGTGAGAGAAAAAATGTATTCTATCATTTAGTTTTTTCAATTTTCCTCAAAGTCCAATTCAGACTGAGGTCTGAAATATCATCAAGATAATCGCAGATGGCATATTCACCATGCTTATCCCACCTTTGGCCTTTAAGAACACATTATTCACATTAATTTACGAGCCATCATTCGTAATATATGCAGTATGTGCAGAGAAGCAACGTGAGTTACCTAGAACACCAGTGGTCCCTTTACGCGGAGGAGTAAATCTAGTGTCGTTTTCTTCCTCGTAAGTGTAGATTCTGAGATGCTCTGGAAAATTCAACATTCTCTGCTTCTCTACTTTGATTGAAAAATCTGTACCTCTTTTGTAATAATCGTAGTGATCCGACTCCAGGATGTAATCTTCCATACCTAGGAACAATAACAAGTTTACAATGTAAGCTCTGATTGAAATTCATATAGGAGCTTGGCCATTTCGTGAAGGGAAGAGAAAGAAAAAAGATTACTTTTTGTGTGTGAGGTAGCGACCACGTTCATCTTACACAGGTCAGAGTACTCTGCCTGTTTTCAGTTCTGGTCGTAGATCTGCAGATGTGTGCTCGAGGCTTATAGTTGGCACTCTGCTCGCTGGAAATGCCAGGATCGTAGTTATCAAACGAATATACCAATATCGAACAGCAAGAGGCTGCTATATCTGTATACTGGGAGTTTTCGCGGATGAGCTCAATTGGGAATAGAAACAAAACAGAATCATTGGCAACTTACGATGTGTAAGACCGAGTAAGAGACATTATGTTGTATCTCTTCCTTTGTCTTACATATTGTAAATTGCCTGTGACTTTATTTTGTTGCAGTACCCTATTGCGACCGAACACAAGAACTCCTGGTATAAGTGAGCTAGAATGAGGATCTAAACCCGGCAAGCACAGAGTAGCGATCAAACTAGTCGCCGGTTTCCATGGTAGCAAGTTATTAGAACGGCTCTATGTGTCTATTTAAAAAAACACATTTCTATTACAAATATTGAAAATATTTAGTGCATACCAGGGATTAAAATTTCAGGTTTATGTGAGCTGTCAGAATTGCGCTCCATTTAATGACCCCGGCACCACGATGCCAAAGCTTGCTTCCACTGTCCACGATTCTTAGACACTCGATATTTTCGTCATTTGTAATAGATGTGTTTATGAGATAGACTTAAAAACGGCCGTTCAAATAACCGGCTACTAAGGGAACCAGCAGCTGGTTCGCCCTCTACACTGAGCTTGACGGGTTAGAATACTCATTGGCACGCCGCTAGCAAATCCACCATGAACTGTAGTGCTTGGAGCTCTACCAGGGTGTCCAGTTTAATATCAATACGGAATTCCATGAGGAATCCAGGTTTTTCGGACAAAAATTTCCATTTTCCAAAACCCGCTTCGAGTGCAGGATAACACAAAACCGAATGGGTACAGACACAGAAATGGGCGAAAAATGAATCATACGAGGAATGGTTACCGCGCAAATCTTTCAGAACTTCATTGAATTGTAATCCGTGAAGGCAGAAATTTTGATAAATTTCAGACGGTAAACAAGATTCCCTGAGATTTCCAGATTTTTCCCAGGTACTACGGTGAAACCTCATTTATACGATTCGCACCTGTACGTTTCTCTCATTTATACTTAAAATTTCTTTAGTCCCGGCAGTGAATTTGCAGTGTGTAGGTATTTCGCTTCAACGTAATTCGCATTCACGCGTATTTTTCGCCCTAGCCCTAGAGTAACGTATAAATGAGGTTTCAGTGTATTAGATTCCCTCAGATTTCCACAACTCCAGTATTTCCATGATCACCGGACACCCTGTTCAATTTCGCATCCATGACATCGGTAGGAGTGCTCTGAGCTGTGTAAGATGACCTAGGTAATGGCCAGACTGTAACCAATGAGAATTAATGACCAAACATTGATTATTCTGACAAAGTGCTACTTTGCATTGAAAATTCCATGCGTGACTAAGAAATAATTGCTATAATCTTCTATGACTGCTCCGTAACTTTGGAAATAATACACCCCGACCCCTTTTGTTAGAACAAGTCCAATCAGGCGTTGAAACACACGTATGAAAAGACCCAATTCGGGCAGCGTAATTATTGTTTTCCTTGTTAAAATTCATCTGTCCATACTTTTGACATAATATTACAGTATTCTTCGTGAATATCACTCCCAGACTGATAGCACTTCAAACATGTTTGCCTTTATGTTGCCTAATTTTTGTAACGGTTCTCCAGACCCTCCCGGCACTACACTATTGAAAATATCGACAGCGTAGAACAAGCCGTGTACACGTCTAACAAACGTAGAGAATCACGTCTGAAGGCAGATGCAAGCGCATCCATCGGACGATTATCCAAACGATATCTGAATTTGGGATAACTTTTCACATCTACGCCTACGCCTTATTGCTTATCGAATAACGAACAATATCAGTGGATGCGTTTCATTTTCCAATCCGGCGACTGCGAACTCTAATGCGAAATACATTAGCATCATTTGGACGGGCCAAACGTCGCAGCTCCCGGAAAACATGGACGTAACGATAGAAAATATGTAAGTGGTTCATATAACCAATGTATCCTTTGAACAGGGTGTTTCAGAAATGACAAAATAGCTTTCGCAGGGTTAGTCTCCATTGAAAATGGTATCGCAATTTACTCAGCCATTTTTGTCTGAAATGCATAGATTTTTTGAAAGATTAGTCAATGAAGGCTAAGGCTAAGCATGCAGCATTGTGACCAGGTGCCTGATAATCTATGGCATGCAGAAAAACCACAAGCGACTGGTGGTGCCAATTATAAGATAACGACCAATACAATTTGTCGTGAATTTTTCTAAGGACGCGGGATCGGCACATTAACACAATGATTAATCTATTGATCCTCATCAGAACTTTCCCTAGGACAATGATAAATTCAAAGCTATGCGACGTATCAGAGCTACAGTCGTACATACCCTTGAGTTTTGTAGCAGGGATGTATTGGTAGAGTGAACTGAAAGACAAATCGCGTGCCGGATGAACAATGCGATCAGAGTCCAAATCTTTTGAACATAGGCTGTTTGTTATGGACAGTAACTCTGTTGATTGCTTCATTTTACTCGACATTTCGCTTTCCACAGGTTCTTCATCAGAGTAGGACTGGTCGTCGAGCGGTTCTCCGGAAATGGTAGTCTCGATCTTTTCCCCGACATTAAGTAAATTCCTTTGTGCCACCCATCGCCGATTTTCTGATTTGATCAATCGGCGCTGAGCATTGTACAAAGCTCTCAGATCAATCGCACCGCTATTCTACATGGAAAAAAAGGAAGACCAATAGATGAGGTGATATTTTTCAAAGTTTCAACGAAGATTTGTCTTGTAACACACCAACGATATACTTACCTCCAGAGTCTCAGTGATTCTCTCTGTATCACTGAAGTTGTTGACCAAGGCCATATGTTTGCCATCTTCGACGAGCAACGCGGCCCTAATATCAGGCCAAAGTTTCCCGTAAACAGTAGTGTAGAAATCATCAAAATGCTCCAAAGCCCTGCCAGTGGCTGTTCTTTTTTTTCTAACATCCGCCTGAGAAATGGGATTTTGATAGTTCTGAACTTTGTTCCCATTCTACTTTCAATTTTACAAAGCAAGCAATGCAATGAAAATCACTTATGTCTTTGTAACCAAGAGAATGGATAGGGATTTCCAGGAATAAGAGTCTGATGTTTTATTTTCGTTTTCACAATTCATACATTGTGTTTCATGACTATTATTTCAATAAATTGGAGACCGAGAAATGATCGTATTACAACAGAATCGTTTAGGCGTTAGCACAAGTGTTCGGATGGCGTTATGCCAGGCATTAAAAAGTTTAGTTAATGACATGGTGCACCGCATAATTGGAATAAACGTCGATTCAATTTGTGCGTTATGCGTTGAAAACATTCAATCATCTTAGCAACCTCTGAAAAAGGACTGTACACTGGCGTAGCGCAAGGAACAAAGTTAACGTCGGTATTAACTAACGGAGTGTCACTTGTGCGCCGCGTCGCATCACATGTATTAAATGTTGAAAAAGTATGAACGGCATTCAATGAACTGAGCTACCGCGAGTTTCATCGGTATCTATGAAATAAACAAGCGCAACAGATGACAAGTTAAATGATCCTGACAATACCATGATTCATTCAACACTGAATTTCATTGTTTTTCTTTCTGAAAAGTGAGTTATGATTATTTGAATGATGAAAATTATTTTATTTATAGGTGATATATTTGACAAAGTCTGGATGAAATTCAGGGCTCGCCGAGAAAAAAAAGGCCTATGAGATTGAACGGCATAGCATCGGGCTCGGTTCTAGGTCTGAATAAACTACTCCTGAAGTTTCTGCCAATTCCATGACCCGGAATGTTGATCATCTCCTCGTTAGTGTATTAGCCTCACATTTTCTAAGAATGACCGGCCGTACTCCAGGCCGAAATTTCAGAAATAAATATTATACGAACAAATTGACCGCTACACCCATTAATTTTCTCCTAATAATAATACGAATACAACTGATTATCCGTAAATAGTGTCAAGGAAATTGGGCCAGCCCTTTAATAATTTTGAGGTTGTGAACGAAATGTACGTACCCAATGATCCCGCTTGTGCCTAGATCGAAACGGTACTTTGACAAAATTCTGCAATTTTAGGCAATTCGTGAGTTGTGTGATGAACATTTTTTCTTGAATGAGTCTAGGAATAAGGAAAATGCAATAGGCGAAGAAAGATGTATGTAGTACTTGCACGGAAGAATACACCAAAGAGGAATACACCTATATGGAGGGACTCGGGAGTCGGGACCAGTGTTGCCAACCACAGATTATCGAGCGTGTTAGGGTTCCGTCTCATGTAGCAACGAAACGGAAAAGCGGAACGGAACGGTGCGTGTGAGGTGTATACATACACGCTACGCATAGAAAAAGTTACCAGAATTCCGCTCCGTTTTTCTCGATTCCGGCGGAACAGCATTACATGGGAAGGCACCCTTAGATACAGTTAGTTCTGATTCTGTCTTCCAGGGTCGTTAGTGAGCTGTACGGACACAGTTTAATACACGAGATTGTACCGCCTGGTACACTGGTTTGTTTAGTTTGTTATCTCTGTGATTCAGTCTATTCTTAAAACTTCGATCAACTTTAACGCCCGTGATTCAAAAATTCTATCTGAATTCCGAATGATGAGTGACGACGACTACATCAGGTTAGGTAAGGTTGCACCTTCGATTCATCTCTTGAATCAACGGTGAGACTGGAACATCCAATACGTGAACATGTATTTACTCTGCTGATATCCACCCGCCAATAACTTGTCATAGTATGAATCTTGGATATATCCATCTCACTGTTGCATTCGATAAGACAAGATGCGCATTTCGATTCCAACTTTGCATCAACACTGGCGCCGATATACTACTCTACTGAACGGTAATTTCTTGATGCACAGAAAACTATGAAATGCTTAAAGCCTTGTATGATTTCAAGGCTACATTTGCTAAAACCCTGAGCTTTCGTGAAAATGAGCATTTCATATTACATCAGACCAATACAAAACAACGAAATTGGTGGCAGGTCGTCAACAGCACGGGGCAACTTGGCTATATACCTTCTAATTACGTTTCTACAGTCAAGGTATTCCACGAGAGAACTAGAATACAGGAGACCGAATTCGGATGGTGGGAGTATCAAGTATCAAATATTGAATCTTCTATCGAGAATTAAAATTTTTCCAATCTAACCTATAAACGAACCTAACCTAACTTTCAGAGAATCCCGAAAAACTTTGGATTCTCTTGGAATTTCAGCAAAATTAAATATTGAGCCACTTTCTGCCAAAATTCTGCATCTAATCTTTGAAGTTTCGTTTTGATCGGTTGTGAGGTGTAGGAGTGGCGACGAATCGCGTTTCCGTAGTGATAACAATGCTTCTAAGAATGAGTAACAATCGTTCTTTATGTCTGGTGAATATGTCTTTAATAGCACCTTAACAGCGACATGAGCCGGCTGTCGCATATGAATCAATCTAAAGCAACAGTTTTGCATTGGAGTTCTGTCTTCTGTGCTCTAGTCTTCTTACTATTTCGTTCGTTCTATATGTGAATTTTCCTATTCCATCGGAGTTTCGTCGTATTCCTCTGATTCGTTCATTCTATAACTATTGATTACTATTCATGCACGCAGGTCCAGCCTCAGTTTCTGATAGATTACCTCGAGGAATGTATACAAAAATTGCGGACGGATATTGCTCAGCTGGGCAGTTCCCTCCAAGAGGAGAAGCAAGACCTGTTGCTTCGGCTTTTAGAGAAAAAGAGGCAAGCTGAACTGAGCAGGAAAGTTAAAAAGCAGGCCCCAATGCCACCTGATTTTTCAACTTTGACACCAAATCGTGATACTTTTCATCAAACCAAGTACGACAATCCTGATGGCGATGTACAGTCCGCTCCAAGTAACACGTCGTATGCCACTGCTCAATCTACGCTACATCACAATCCTGATCTTGTGGAAGGTGAACTTGTTGCCCGATGTCGAAGAATGACGATGAATCATCAGCGAAGGCAGATTTTTAAGCAGTTGTTTTCAGGCGCGGTACATGGCACTGAACCTGAACAAATTCAGATACTGAGAAGCACTTCGCAGGATGCATTTCATACTACGGGAGATTCTACGCCATTAAAAACTAGCTCCTCGACATCCTATGAAATTAGTACTAAAGCAGCTTATCAACTGCTTGACCAAGTCCGGCGAAACACTCAGCTCAGTCATGAGATGTCTAAGGTCGCCGTGGCTGTAGTTGTGTCTGGTTTGCAGGAGTTGTTTCCAGCCAGTATGGATCATTATTTTGCCGCTGTATTAAATCAACTTCAAGTACCATCGACTGCTTCTAAAACGAACCTGGAGGAAACTTATGACGCTAATAGACTCAAGGTCATTTTTACCGAGCTTACTTCTTGCAAAGAAGATTCACAGCAAAGAAGTTGGATGCTGTACGAGGATGAACCTGTTATCGTCGAATATATTAAAGAACTTACATCCATTCTGGTAAATTTCTATATCGGATACCAGCCAGCTTTATTGGGAACTGTATTTGCAGAATAATACAAATATTTGGAGTATCGCATGCCAAACTACCCAGCTTGTGAACCTGACCATTTTGTTTATTTTATTTCTTTTCTCACCTCTATCCTCGGGATACAGATTCGAAACAGATTCAGTTGTACATACGATTTTCCAAAAGGAAATCCGGTGAAAAATGGCCACAAGCAAAATTCGGCAACTTTTGTTGGAATTATGGAGATTGAATGTTTACGTTCCGCTGGGTAAACATCGAAAGAACAGTCAAAATTTATTGTGTTTCGTTGTAAAACTTTGTCAATCATTTTGAACATAACGAAAAATAGTGTGTTTCGCATAGCTCGAATGATTAGTGAAACAAAATCGATTGAAATCAAAATTGGTGACAAATTTTTCGTGGGTTGTACGGGTAAGACGCACTACGCAAGAATAAAAAAATATAAAATGATAGGGGCCATGGGCTGCGTGATACCGCATGAAATATCTCATTCGCAAATTGTCCATCATTCCGTACAATGAAAGTATGAAATTAGCTGAATGACTGTTCTGTAGACGAATGCAGATGCCAATGTTTCACGCCACGTATTGAGATTGGACCAGTATAACGGTGTAACTACGTTAATACAATACTATCAAATGGAACCAAGATGGACTATTAGGCAGCTGCTGTTGCAATCCTTTGGCGTTATGAGCAGCCTGGATGCAGTAGTCCTCACCATAATGTTGAACAGCATTTTACCAATGGAATTAGCAAGGTATAATCAATGAACTCATATTATCAAAGATAAAATACTATGAAATGATGAATTGTGAGGCACTGATTTACTCAATTTGTACAATTCATTTTTGTTTCACCCTACAATCAACGTGAACGTGAAAATGGCTGTGATTTAATACTAATCAATTGCATTATATAGTGTATTTTTGAAATAGTGACATGAGAACCCATGCACGGAACGTACCAAGGCTAACATATTCCTCACTGCTACTCACCATGATTTTCTCAATGGGAGAACCAATGCCTGTGACGCATTTAGGTAAGTGAAATCTGCGGGGTTACAGTAGGTTCCCTTCATTGTTCAACGGTACATAACAATGCCATACTTGTTTATCGTTGCAGAACAACTAGGGACAGACTTCATAGCATTCCTTCTCGAACTGATAGAGGAACGACCAGATACGGATATGGATGATCAGATACCAGATTTATTTCTGAATCTAGTACTGTCGTACAATTTGCAATTCACCACTTCGGAAAACATGGTTTTAAATGCATTAAAACAACGGACAGTAGCAAAAACATTTACAGAGAAGATTCTGCTACTTCTAAATAGAGAAGGTAAAATTCATCATCATCTCATCCAACCCTTCGCAGCAGCGATATACTGCTGTTGCTCAAGTATAAGCTTAAGAAACACCGATACCTACGACACACTGGATCCAGTGTACCCATAGCCCTCGAACGGTAGCTTGCTGTGAGTTTCAGAGGCCATTTGTTTGCGAGAATTTGACAAATTATGGTGGTAACAATTGAAGTGAGCGTGGTACGTGATATATGAAACACAAAGACGTTAGGTAAACTAGGTATTAATGTTGTTGATCTCCTGGTTCTAATAATTCAACAATCATTAAAGTCAAATGGTTTGCAGACGTAATTCGTTGCACATCTATCAGCTCCTGCAATACATCGATGAGAATATTATGGAATTTCGAAGAAAACGATTCGTGTCAATATTATTATACATTCGATGAATATTGCCTATATCTCTAATTCTCTAAGAGGGGTCTACTGATAGGAAAAAGAAAATAAAAAATATGGTTCTGTGCAAGGGCAAAAGCTCCGCACTGTGCTATACACTGTCCAGTATATTGTACAAATTGGCATTGCGAGATAATTGCCAAATCAATGTCAAGCTCTCGATGGAAACAATTTTATTTATCAATTATTCATTCGGTGAAGTGCTGCGTATAGAGAAAGTTGTGACCTACCTTTTCGAAATCTCGGATTTCGTTTGTCTTCAGAGTGCCCAGTGATGGAGAAAACTTGCAAATCTCAATTCGTAGAAACCACCGAGAATTTTTAGGAAAAACTTACGAGAAGAGCGTCAGAACTCCGGGCAACGCTTTTGGATCAAACTGCTAGCAGAGTTAATTCAGGCCAGAATGTGCGGCCGACCATGTTCCATTCGATCTCATGGGCACTTCTAGTTTTTTTGCAGCCAAAATTTTAACAATTTCTGAAAATTTATTGGTGTTCTTTTATACTCCGATATTCTCAATCGAAACTCAACCTCATAACTTATTCTGCTTTAGAATAGACTGATTTACAATTGAAACGAGCATTCACACGCTCCACACTATACACTTTTTTGTAAGTACAGCAGAACTTCTCTAACTCGAACCTCTATATCTTGAAAACCTCTGTAAGTGCAAGTTTGGTCTGTTCCGTTGCAAAAACTTCCTTAATTCGAAAAATAAACAGAACTCTACGTGAAACTTTTACCAGATGCCCAAGGCATTATTCTAACTTTATAATTTGAATGTAGGCGAGCCCGCCCTCTGACAGCAGAACCTGTTACCTTTATAACTCCACGTTTTGGTACCATGACCTCAATAAATCGAAGCGGTATTTCAACCACATGTCACAACTTACAGCGCGCTTCGCTATGCGAACTCGCTATGCGCTAAATTCAAGCTCTGCATGAGAAACCAAAATTGCCCAATATTCAACCCTCTATCTTCACTATTACGCTGGAGGCTCACTGGGACGTATTTTTTAATTTTCGCGCAATTTTTACCCTACCTCCACTTCTCATATAATGAAAGAAAATTGGAGATCTTGCAGACATTTCTGTGCATGTTACAGATTTTTTTCAGATTTTGTTTGCCGTCAACTCAAGCTTCCACAAATTTTGAAAGGTTCAGACTGCTGATTTTTGACAGGATTCACGAAGTGACTTTGCCATATCCTGATGTGTTTATTTGTATCTATACTATAAACCGTTGATAAGGCTACGATGTTATACAACCAAAATCATGTATTCGTTCACTCGTTCGGGCGATAAAGAAGTATTTGAAATCGTTCCGGAACATCATTTGATGATGAAAACGAAAAGAAAAGAAATTATAGTCACTCTCTATAAATTCTATCGAAAATCAGCTGTCTCTAACCTTTGATAAGTTGTAGAATTCTTAGTTGGCAAAAAAAATCTGATAAAAATATGACACATGCGCACCAATGTCCGCAAAGTCTCCAATTTTTTTCCATCGTATTAGGAGTGAAGTTGGGGTGAAAATTGAAAAATACGTCCTGGTGAGTTCCCGGCGTAACAGCGGAGATGGACAGATGAAATTCGGTCGATCTTGGTTTTCTATGCAGCGCTGAAATCGGGCGCATAGCGAGTTCCATTCAGTTCAAGGGCATATTCCACATGCAAAACCGGCAAGACCCTTTCTTCGTACAACCGATCGGAAAGACCGTGCTATCATTTTCTGTGTGTTACTTTGACAGAGGATCCGGTACGAATATTTGATCATCAGCCGGCTCCACCACATTCTGTGCTCAAGTTATTCGTCGACTTATTCAGTAACAATGTTACCGCGAGTCTGTTTTATACCAATGATATCAAAGTCTTGATAGATATCATTGTCCGTCAGTTGTTTGATATCTCGCCTGGAGTTAAGGTAATGTACACTTTCTTACATGAAGATGAAGCGAGTCGGAAATCAAACTAATCCCACCCCTTTTCTCTATTTCAACCATGAAATTCCCATTCCTCGGTACATCGTGCCAATATTTTTGATCGATATTAGAGCCCAAAATTTGATAGGCATTAAAAACTACTTTTGTATACAGAAATTTTGGCTTCTTGTGGTACTCTTTGCATAAAGTCGCAGTGATCCTGCTTCCCTCGGCTTCATTTTAGTCAATCTGAATTTCCAAAGTTAACCAAGTTGACTTGTGAAACGTATATAAGTCTAAAATATTGTTGTATTACAGAAGCGTAAGCAATATCTTGAACTGTGTCGTAGAGTGTTAAGAACTGAGAGCTACAATGAACATCGCCACAGGTGCGACGATGTCTTGAAATGTTTCACAAGGTTTGTAACGAGCTACAATGCTTTCTGGATGTGGCGCATTATACTAAAGCGCGTCAAGGTTTGCAGCACAGAAAATCTGATTCGGTTAATACTATAGGGTCCTGTTGTATGTATAAAATGACAAAAATTTGGCAAGATTTTGCTCTGCAGCCGAATGAATTCTCCGTGAACTATGATATCAGGTTATCTATTAGCATATTTTTGTTCGCTGTTTATGTACTTTAACACTGAGTAAAAAAAATGACAAAAACACCGTTTTCTCGCGAGAACTTCGCCTGTTTCTAAAAATCGTTTTATCCTGTACAATCGTGTAACGTGAAATATGTATCAATTCCAAGACTGAAGATCAATGAAAGCCGGAGATTTTTTTCCCAAATGAGTGCCTCTTTCTCATATATTTAGCGTTACGCGACGTTGTTGCAAGCCGCGTGATTTCTGAATAAACACGGGAAATTACTGATGTATTACAGTATTTTGCTAATTTTTCTCCTCACATTTCTAATGCGTAAACAGTGAACGGAAATATGCTCATTGCATACTAAGAATCATGTTTCTCAGAGGTTTTTTGCACCATGGACCTAAAACTTTAGAGAATATCGTCTTTTCGTACGTACATGAAGACCTCAAAATACAAACGCAATCAAATTTCTGACGATGCGCCATGAATTTGTTTTCATCATACTACTCCTTATGTTCTCTATATCATGTTTGATTTGTTACAGAATTTTTTGTGAAGAATCACCGGAGAGTCAGTTGGACCAGAAATTGGTGCGGGAAATCAGTAACGAATTTCCACATCTATTCAAAATGTGACACATGTTCGAACTCTCTGGTATTCCAGGTGTAGAAGAAGATGAGAATCTGCTCAATCTGGTATCAGGGCCATATATTTATGAACTCTGATATTCCCAGCCCTGATTATTGCGGGGCTTAAAGCGTTTCATAAAAATGCGTCAAGATAGCTATAGCTGTGATTGGTCATGTTTTATGATATCAATTCCAATTCCGAATAAAATCATTCTGGCTAGTAGCGCGACACTATGAGTCGTATTTATTGTTATGTAAATAGACGTGTACTGATCATAGTAGTGTGATTCGTAGTTGTTAGTAGCAGTAGTGAATTCGACACTGGAATTTAATCGAGCGAAGCTATAGCTCAGAGTTTATGTGCATTCGTATAACGCTCTACACATCGAACATGCGTGCCATTGGGAGTTCGGAATTGAGCGAATGTAATCTACTTTGACCTACTTGAATCTTTCTCAAATCGTTGCTGAAATCCTCTGCATTTATGTTTTCATGTCTGGTTTTATTGTTGGCACTAGAATTTTACGAATTAAATGGAGTCAGTTTACATGAAGCACCTGGCAGAATTTTAGCTAAAATATTGACCATGAGAGAGCTTTGGATTTGTTTTTCAATCTACCTATACATAATGTTAAGTGTAATCGTTGTCAGCTAGCAACCAATGGCGGCAATTATTTCACGCAAATTAAATTCTCCGAATTTTTTTAGTGGATAAGTTCGTCATATGCAGAACAAAAGTCTGACATGATGAATTTTAAAAGATGAAATTATAATTATGTAATGTATTTATCATAGGAGATTGGAGCAGCCCATAGCAACAATGCACTTATGAACAATTCGTATAGTCTATATGATGTGGATTTATATTAAGCAATGTTGTGAGTCGTAGAATAAGCATCAAATATTATGATCTTCATGTAACATTGGGTAGTTATTTCCCCAAAATACTATGTCACTGTTTGATATAAGTAAAGGAATTGATTAGCCCTCAATTAACAGCTTTGTATTTCCAGTTATAGCTCATGGTTCTTAGACCGTCGTGTGTACCAAAATATAGATATCGATGAAATATACAGCGCAGAGCCACGCATGAGACCTCATAGCACAAGAGATTTGTGAGAAATTCATCAACATGAACGGTCTCTGGAGCAGAAATCTTTTGAAGAGGGATAAGAACCTAGTTTTATCATTTCTAATATTACAGGGGGATTCGGATTGTCCGCCCAACCTTGGAAAGGTAGATTCCTCATTTGAATAAAAAAATCAAATTCCTTAAAAAAAAAAAACTTCGGACCATCACCGTTTTCGAGTTATCAAGGATTCGTTCTTCCTGGACTGAGAAAAAAAAAAGGAAAAAATGTGAGCTGGATGGTGAAAAC
The DNA here is from genome assembly GCA_963170745.1 of Phymatocera aterrima. Taxonomy (NCBI): domain Eukaryota; kingdom Metazoa; phylum Arthropoda; class Insecta; order Hymenoptera; family Tenthredinidae; genus Phymatocera; species Phymatocera aterrima. The sequence goes on from OY720667.1 coordinate 9,834,492, forward strand.
TACGGACCGGTCGACCTGGACATCGACCTACTCGATAATCTCGATTCATGGCGGCAAATGAATTAAAGAAATGAGTATCACCGGAGCACGTGCAAAGGAGAAATATAACAATGATTTTGAATGCTGTTGGAAATAGGCACGTGGGCGCACTGCCGTATAATCGCACTGAGACGGTCCTGACAGCACGGGGAGCAAGCTCTCGCATTGGCGCATTTGAATCCTTGATAACTCGAAAACCATGATGGTTTCGTAGTTTTTTTTTTTAAGGAACTTTATTTTATTTATTTACTTTTTTCAAATGAGGAATCTACACCTTTCCAAGGTTGGGTGGTTGATCCAATTTCACCCTGTATAATATCCATTTTTCAAGTTGGAGATAATATGGCTGGAAAACTGATGTGGCGCACTATCTCCTGACGGTATATGAATAATTCTTTGTACGTGGTATATATTATCTCTTGAAAATGGATTCTACAGAGCCTCGAATTGTTTCAACAAAATGTGGATCGTGACTGTATGCGCACGCTATCATAGAATAACATTCGTTAGGAAGCTACCATCTAGATAATACAATAAATATTTAGAATATGAAAGTCATCAATTTAGTATTCTCTTTTGATAATTTCGCATGAAAAGAGAGAAGAACGGCTGTGTTACAGAAGGCTGAAATTTGTAATGTCATCGCTATAAAATCATGAAAAATGGTAGCGTGTGGAATTTTTTGCGGAGGAGAAATTTGAATTTTTCGTTGATTTTGAAAATCCGTTATGTTTCATTCTCGCCGATGATTTATACTGTACCGTGTGTAAATCTTTCTCATTCCTTGAGTTTGATTATCGGGTGATTATGCGTATGGAGTAGTCATGGGACATGATAAACTGCAGATGTGAACAATAGAAATTTCACGCTAATTTTGGATTAGCGGGAATTTTCGTCATTTGAATATAATGAAAATGAATTGAATCGGATTTTTCGATGAGTAATGTAAAATTGCCTCGTTTTTTTTTAATGTGTTGCAGCAGGTCGAATTTTGAGTTCGTTTTTTAATTCGCAGGACATTGAGAGTAGAATTTATACAAAATTTTGCCATAATAGCAACACATGTTGAAACAATGTTTTCAAAAAAAGATTTGGCTTATAAAAAATAGAATATACATGAAAAAAATGTCTAAAACATATTTTCATGAAATTTGTGGTGTTGCCGATTTTTCCGAACTTTCGCAAATCTTTTGAGGACTCTTAGGTTTGCAGAAATGATAAAATTGTCAAAAAGACTTCTTTTTTCTTTGGCCGTGTTTACGCCGAGTCGATTTCATGCGAACCAAATGCCGGGACAACCAATCCGCAGAGATTATCTAGGAAATTTCCATCGGAGCCCTGCACATGATTGGTTGTTCCGGTATTGGTTCGCATCAAATCCGCTCGGTGTAAACATGCCTTTTGGAGTATCATCTATCGGTGAGACACACAAAACTCCATAAGCCATATCAGAGAGGCTCTCTCTGGCCATATACTCCGTGCCATAAGCAGAGAATGCAGAAGGCATAGCGCATGCGCACTGTAGTTTCATGAAGAAAAGCATTGTAGTGCGCATGCGCTATGCCTTCTGCACTCTCTGCTTATGGCTTATGGAGTATTGTGTGTCTCCGCCGTTATTACGCTCCATAATCTGTGACTGGCAACGCTGCACTATTGTCAATATGTTACTGCCTGCGTACGGGCGGCTATAAAGTAATGGCATGTGTATATACATCAGGAACTGAGGTTATGTGATAAATATTTCTGACCAACGAATCAATACCAACGGAAAAATGAATAAAATATTAACACAACCGATAAAAGAAGTGAGTCGTAAGTTAAGTAGAAGAAAACTCAGGCCATCTGAATTATGCAAGGCTTCTGTGAAGCTGGCAGCTGCGACCAAACCATTAAATGCCTACATAACCGTGACGGAGGAATCTGCAGAAGCGCAAGCACTGGCATCAGACAGAAGATACGATGAGAATAAGCCCTTGGGGAATCTAGATGGGATTCCGATCGCGGTGAAAGACAACTTTTGTACAAGTGGCACACCAACAACATGCGCTTCTTTGATCCTATCTGATTTCGTTCCAGAATATGACGCCACGGTTTGCAGCCGACTCAAAGACTCTGGTGCAGTTTTGATCGGTAAAACTAATCTCGATCAATTTGCCATGGGTTCAGGAACAGTAGACTCGTATTTTGGACCAACGAAAAACTTGTGGAAATCTGCATTCATGAACAACTATTACTGTTCATTGGAAACGAGAACTAATGAAAAAGAAGCCACCCATTCTACTGACGATTGGTATATCGCCGGTGGCAGTAGTGGAGGTTCGGCCATCGCCGTAGCTACAGGCACTTGCTACGCTGCTCTGGGTTCGGATACAGGTGGTTCGACACGAAATCCAGCATCTTACTGTGGGCTGGTTGGGTTGAAACCAACCTACGGTTTAGTATCTAGAAATGGTTTAATTCCTCTTGTAAATTCGATGGATGTGCCTGGAATAATCACTCGGCGAATAGATGATGCCGTTCTAATTCTGAATACAATCGCTGGCCACGATGTGCTGGACTCGACTACACTGAGCGAGGCATTCAGTCCAATTGAGCTAGCAGAACCGCCGAACGTCGAAGGTCTTATAATAGGTATTCCACAAGAATACAAGCGGCCTGAGCTAGACTGGGAAACTGAAAAATGCTGGTTAGATATTGCAAAACAATTTGAGGATGGCGGAGCAAAGACGATCTCGGTTTCTATGCCACACACCGAGCACTCCATTGTATGCTACGCGGTGCTGAATCAGTGCGAAGTTGCGAGTAATATGGCACGTTATGATGGCATTGAATTTGGCCTCAGGGTAGATCAAGATTTATCTACGGAACAGTTATATGCTGAAACGAGACGCCGAGGCTTGAGCGAAGTAGTCAAAAGCAGAATTTTGACTGGGAATTATTTCTTGCTCGCAGAAAATTATGATGAGTATTTCGTCAGGGCAATGAAAGTACGAAGATTGATTTACGATGACTTTGAAAGGCTTTGGAACTCTGGTGTAGATCTTTTGCTCACTCCTACGACACTATCCGACGCTCCAAAGTATCGGCAATTCTTTTCCATGGACAATCAAACGCAGTGTTCCATCCAAGACATCTGCACACAGTCTGCCAATATGGCAGGTGTTCCTGCCGTCAGTTTTCCTGTACGAATCTCTCGTAACGGATTGCCACTTTCCTTGCAACTAATGGCGCCGATGCTTCATGAAAAACAAATGTTGACTGCTGCGAAGTGGATCGAACAAATTGTACAGTTCCCAGAATTAGTATTGAAAGACTCAAGCTTACTATGTTAATATGAAAAAAACCTGAGCTGTACATAAAAATGTATTCATTTTAGCGGTAGTTGGATAATATAGTCTTAGTCTATAATTTACATTCAACTGATTTGCACACGTCACTTATAAAGAAAAAACTGTACAGAATTTGTCTTTTTCACTAATTACTATATCAATATAACGAATAAACAATGCCGTGAAGTTTATCTTCGTCCATATACCATTTTGTCGATCGTGTTTAGCGTTCGAGATTTTCAACTAATGAGCACACAATATTTTCAGTCTATCCAGGATCTTTATTATTGTATTCTTCTGAAAGACACATGAATGAGGCGTGTCTTTTTCCGTGGTTGAAGGTTGAGTTGGGACTTCGCATGACCCTTTCAAACTTGTATTTGAGTAATTTCCCCCCATCCCAAAAAAAAAAAAAACAACCAATTGGGCGGTATTTTATTTTTCCAATTGAAAATTGCAACAATATTGCGCTGTACCCAGGTTAAGATATATCCATGCCCGTATTACGAAAATAGTCCATTATAATTGTCCACAGCATTTGCTGCGAGTGATCAGTGTAAGTGCGACGAAACGGTGCATCGCAAAACGGATAACATTGAAAAGCTGATCAAATTGAAGTGAAGAAGATTGTAGAGACAGGTATTTTCCCAAGAAATCTGTACGAACGGTTATTAGTTGAATTGAAGAATAAATATATCAATTGTTTGGAGAACGTTCGTACCTGAAGTTTCGCTTACGAACTAGAAAGGTGGACCTTCAATGTCATTCGTTGAAGCATACACATTGCAGTACATTAATCAACATTATATAAATATATTATCTTCATTTTGGAGTAGATGTTTGCCTCATGCAGAGCGGAATAGACACAGTGAAAGAACCATGAAAGACAACAACAAAGAAATTGTGACAGCCCTCAAGAAATTGGTATTTTTAATCGGAACTCGAGGAAAAATCGTATCTCTCATGTTTCTCCCAGTTTGTCGATGGCAGATTCATTCCAACGAGCGCACCTCGAAGAATTATACCTTCAGCGAAGCAATTATATATTGAGCTTAAATTACATAATATATTTGTTATAAGGTGATGTGTGTCATTAATGAAGTTAGCTATTATGATTTCCATTTACATGCCGAACGAAGAGCCGTATGTTACGTTTACGAAACTCATAATCCATGTAATATATAAAATGAATCATCCAATAAACTTGGGATCAAAATGATAACACCGTTCGTATTATTCTTTACAATATACCTTGTACTCATTCTTGCAACTAATTATAACAATTCAAGGTAATATAGCGAAATAACATAGAGTGACGATATAAAATAACAATTTCACATATTAATAGGCATGGTTGAGATATTAATTGATGCTCAATGAGTTATCGAGCCAGAAATGATGATACAAATTCTACGATCAAACAGTACCTATGCCGGAAGACAAATACCAAATTTTAACGTATCTGAAAAATTCTAACTATTCCGTGGCTGACGACGGTGTGTCTCCGCGGGTCCAAATCATAGTTATTTTAACAAGGATTCTTTTTTGTTTATTAATTACACTAAATGTAATCCAACCTATGAACAATATTTCGTTTTTTCAAACCTTTCAAAGTAGTTATTAAAACAGAATCAAAATCACAATTATTACAAAAAGGTCTCCTTTTTCTGTCAAACTCAATGTACTAACTATTATTATCACTATTATTATTATCATTATTATTACATTCATCAATGGTAGGAAGTCGCAAGTGCCGGATTTTGTTTTTCTTCGTATGTTTGGAAAACTTGCGAAACGCAAAAATTTGTAAATATTCGAAAACAGTTGAACATTTCTTTGTTTTTAAAATATTTTTCGCAAATGATGATATCAGGTCGTACACACAAAAATTTTTTTCATCGCAAATCTTCTGAAAGCTGCTAAAGTGCCAAGATTTTTCGATATTATAAGAAGTTGCAAATTATTTTATGTGAAGGAAAAAGGTATCAAATTTTTCGACCTCGTACGGGGTCGTATCCACCAATTTATTATTTTCGTTATTTTCATAATCAACTATACGAACAATGTTATCAACTGCACCTATACATACAAAATCTCATCAAATAACACTAAAGAAGGCGACGAGAGGGTTCATTGAGTGGCAGCATATAGAGAGTTCGAACCTATATCATCATACTGACAAATTGCTCACACGAACAAAAAATAATGCAATACACGGCAAAAACACTTGCAATGTACAAAAACAGCCACCAAGTGCCACCGTATTCCACCTGGCAAAAGGTATGAGAAAATAGTTCATTAGGGAATAATAAGACTCTTGGAATATTGAATCATTCGACAAACGAAAAATAAAAACCTACTCCTAGTCGTCGTCGTAAAATCAGTATAATGTCAAGTACGTACCATGGACTTAATCGAAAGTTTCCAACACCGGATAACAATATCATGTAAAGTAACAACAACGGATCATTCATAGAACTATCGTGATTGTCGGGGCCAACTGTCGTCTTTAAAATGACAGAACTTATTCTATTTGATGAAACCGTGATTTCACAACGACGACTAGGAGTAGGTTTTTCTTTTTCTTTTGTTGAATGATTCAATAATTCCATAGTCTTATTAGTCCCCATTGATCTACTTTCTCATATTTTTCGCCAGGTGAAATACCGTGACACTTGGCGGCTGTTTTTATACACTGTAAAGGTTTTTGCTGTGTATAATCAATACCACTCGCCGTTGATAGGGAGAATACTCAATATCATTCCATAAACCATGTTAAATTTTGAAAACAAGAAACGGTGGGGATCTGTGAGAAAAGTGATATTTTGTATTTTGCATAAAACCACGATAATTTTGGGAGTTTTCGAAGTTTTCGAGATTTTTCCATTCTACTTGACATAGTACGAGATTTCGTATCACAGGGATCGTAATTGTTTGTTTCTAAATCTCAAAAACTCGATATGGGGCTTGGATAATTTTTTTGGAGCAAACGAAAAAATACGCGTCCGCTTATTCTGTATGGGGAACAACATATTTCAACGCCCAACGATTCTGGAACGTGACGTTCGCCAGTCTGCATGATTTCATTGGGATCCAGTCTTTCATATAAGGGATGATTGTTAGTAGGAAGAGACAGATCAAAGAGTATATAGATTATAGATACGATGACGATATGTATATATATAGATATACCTTCATGCTCTGAAAATAAAAGTGGAAAGGCAAATTTGATATAACCGCACTGGCGTTATATTGCTTCGTTATGCTTGTTTTACGTTCTTCGGCGATAGCCTACTGCCTGACGGTAGAGGATAACTGGGTTGCGATTCTGTACTGAAATTACGCGATTTCGCGACCGATACGCAACTCAAACAGAATAATTTCTTGTAAATAGCAATGAGGTATGGTTATAGTCACGTTTTCGTGAATCAATTATTCTTACATTAGATAATATTTCTTAAATATATTGGCAACACTATGATCCGCACCCAATGTGTAATATATATATAAGCATTTTGCATGCTACTTTATTAATTTATGTATTTGATAATTTTGGGTGCTTTATTCTTTCATTTTATAATTACTCAATTTTCGTCATATTTATTTACTTATTAGTAACTATATATTGTTATTATACTTGCTTATTACTTATACTCTTGCAATGCTGATTTCGTAATTCAAACCTATAATTCGATAAACAATTCACACGTATAACACAATTAATATATGTATAATATGTCCTTAACAGTATAGTTCTACATCCATAGAAAAGAGCACGGCTTCGAATGGGTACCAGGGCTAAAACTAATTATTTTGTCGAATTCGATTTCATATATTATTCCCACGATTTTTGAATCAACACCATATCAACGGCTGAAGGCAGCAACATCGTATTCCAGATTTCGTTCCAGCAACATTGTATTTCAGATTTTGGTTCCAGCAGCATCGTGTTTCAGATTTCGAAGACTGCAAAAATGTGGTTTCTTCACAATAATTTGCGGAATTCTGTAATTACGATAAAAATAGATGGTTCAGTTTCAATTTCGTGGCGTAAAAAATTTTCAACAAAATCGTTTCAGAGAGAACTTTTGTGCCTCTAATAGTTTTCGTCATTTGAGCATAAAAACAAAACGCCGATGCTCCGCGGCCCGTGCGGCGCGAACGCTTAAATGTTTTCAAGTTTTTAAGTTTAGAATTTTGAGTTTAGCTTTGAGCGCTCAGCACCCTCAAACCAACATCCGGTGGAGTCACTTTGCATGGGATTGATTTCACAGATAATGGAATTGCGCGTTGAGCGGTAAAATGCACGATTCAAAAACGGTAAAAGTTTGCGCACTAAATTCTTGCCATTGAATGAATAAAATGGAATGATTGTCACCCTAGAATATTCGCTGATGAATTGTCTATTGGATGCACTGACATGGTGGCAATTCGTTACCCATACGTGTTTTAGTTTCGAATGAACTCAATTATCTTACGATTTTTACGTTTCTAAGAGTAGAGGACAATTTTTTAATTTTCGATTTGTATTACAGCATTTGCGATGTCACACTTTGTCTGACAACGATCGATGTCGATTGATACAGCTCAGACGTTGTAATTCATGTCAAAAATTCAAACATTCGTTTGAATATACGTGCGGTTAACGAATTGCCACCAAGTCACTTCATCCAATAGATAATTAATTCATCAGCGAGCATTTTGGTAGAAAATTTATTTCATTTTATTCATTTAAAGATCCGACAATTATATGGACCATGGACCGAATAATTTCAAATTGACGCGAACAGAAGTAAAGACGTACTGGAATACAAGATGATCGATTCACGAAGAAAGATTTCATACGTGTAATGCATGATACCATTCAATTTCAAACAAGTATCTGTATAAGAATGAATCATTTTATCGAACAAATCACATCTTTTCCTCATCTACTTTTTGCAAGGTTTCTTTTTCTCGAAAAACGAAAGCGAGCGGTGATCGATTACTCGGAAAGCAAGAACAAATACCAATTGCCATTGATAGGGTAAATAGTCCATATCACGCCGAAAAACATATAAAATTTTGAGAAAAAGATGTGGTTTTTGAGAAAAGTGAGTTTCCATATTTTCCAAAAAACGTCGATATTTTCGGCAATTTTCAAAGTTTGGCGTTTTGTTTCGATATTTGGTTTTTCAAATCGGCGATGAACGTTTTTTGTTTCGAAATCTTAGAAAAATCGACATTGGGCTTGGATAATTTTTTCGGGGTATACAAAAAAATACGTGTTCGCTCATTTTTCATGGGAAACAACATATTTCAACGCCGAACGATTCTGGAGCATGACGTCCGCTGGCCTACATGATTTCATTTGGATTCAGTCCATTCAATTATGCCGAAGAATTACGATTTCGATTTCATAGAGAAATATTAAATATTGAACACAACTTTTGAGTTACCCAGCACCTGTATCTTCTCAGTAATCATGTAGGTACTCGTCAATGGCGCAGCCTGAAAAAATTTAACGAACAAAATCTGAACTTGAAATACAATGTTCTTGAACCAAAATCTGAAATATGATGTTGAATCAAAATCTGAAATGCGATATTGTTGCCTTCAGCCGTTGATATGGGAGATCAACAAGATAAACAGAAATCACCGAATTTGTCATTCGCTTTCCTCTATTACAAATCCAATTTCGTGGAGTTTTCTATGTACTAGGAATAATTTTCATTGATTTTCCACATTTTTTTGCATGAAGATCGTCGGAAAACCATGAAAAATTAATTCCAACCGGGATAAGCATTCTGACCTCCCTTCGATTCGCCGCGGTCTCCGCTATGTATGCATGTACACATGTATTCATATGGATACACTTATATAGACGTATCTTTATCATAATGTGAACATACGTTTTCTATACAACAATTAATATAGTCACCTAGAAGAAGGACTAACGTAAGCAGAATATATAGGTATAAATTATCTCTAACGTTCGCAATTCCGTCTCAGTCTCACCACTTTTCACTGAGTGAAAATGTAACTGGAACATATCTATACTACGAATTAATTAAACGATTACACACTACACATCAATCACAAATTCCACCGCGGCGAGTAAAAGTGGTTTGAACTAATATCGCCTGGTGATCAGGTGTATCTATATTTTTCTAAAGAGGAAAATTGGCTGTCTCTACACAGTTGCCAAGAGCGTACATACCTATGTATACAGGGTTTTCCGTATCAAACGCCGCTCCCAAGACCGACAGATTCCTCGTGAAATTCAACCCAGAAAAGTCCTTAGCGAAAATTGTCTGAGGTACGGCCCGCCTACGCGACGTATCGATGAACGGGGGTACTCGCGCGTCAAATCTTTCACCCTCTGTATCTCATCTGACACTAACGGCATTGATCACGCTTTTCTAACAAAAATTAAAAATACGGTCCACTTAAAGCCTGAGGTGTTTCAGATAAAAAAAATTTTTTTATTCCTCAATTTTTGAGTTGACCATATTTTTTATTTTTGTTAGAAAAGTGTTTATCGAGGCGTTGCGTAGAGGAGTGGAGCGTGGCCGCCTCACGCTGGTCGCGGCACTGGCCAGGTGAGGTTCGACTAAGCTCTCAGATTAGCCGACTTTCAAACGACTCTCACGGCCAAACGGCAACACCCCGACGATTTTCGCTAAAGACTTTTCTGATTTGCATTTCACGTGGATTCTGCAGTTTATCGGCGGGGCGTTCGATACCGGACACCCTGTATATGTTAATATGAGATACCAGTATACATTATTACGCCAATACTACAACCGAGTGTTGACATAATTGGATGTCGCACGTGCTCGAACGTACTCGAGTTTACGAACATTCGCGCATCTGTCATTAGTCTTTGCTCAGTGGCTCTAATTGGGGAGCGTGGGCCGTAACGCAATCAGTCTTGGCTCACTGCGGCATTCTCTCTAGTAAGAAGATGGCGGCACGGTATTTTTGATCGTGGTCGCAGTAATTACGGGATTATTCAATTTCAGTTGAAATATCCGACGGTCAATCGGAAATCTCTCACATTATACCAGATATTGACGAGGCAATATAATGAATTGCTGTCGGGCTGAGAAGTTGCGGCGCCTCGATTAGAGACACGATATCTCAATGGAAAAGGATCGAAAAACCGAAATAATTTCTGATAGTGCGAAATCTTCCACGTCCAGTAATTACTCCTACATTTGCTGCGCAATTTGTCGTCATTTCTCCTCGACTTTACATTCTTTGGAACTTCAATTCGTCGCAGTTATATCGATAATTGCAATGTAAGTGTGACGAAATTCTTATGCGATCTCTAGCATCTTGCGTATACCTAATGCTATTCCGTCAATTGGGATATGCTGAGAATCATAGTAGCTGCGAGCAATGATTGACAAGCAGTGACAATTACTTCACTGTGACAAACATTTGAATCATTCTTCGTCAGAAAAGTGCATTTGAAGATTTGCCAGAGAGGTGTGCACAATAATTACATCTGAAGCAATATCTACGTACAACAAACTTAGCAGCAATATAAAAGAAATAATAGCTGGGCGTGGAAGATTGCACACCTGGAGAAAATGTCTCATACCGCGGTGTTCTACGATTTTTTTCCTCTGACAAGGGAAGCCTTTGGGTGACTCAACCCGGATTGGGTTGGAATAATTTTTGTCATGTTTTTTCAAGCCACCCCCCTGAATCCGTTTGCCTGTAAAATAATTTTAGGATTTTCAAAAGTGATATGTTTTCGAAATTGGTAATTCTAGAATTTTCATCGGCTATATCTTTCGAACGGTGTCATGGATCGGAATGATCCAGAGAAATCTCAAATTGCAGGCAAACTGCGTTAGGGTATTGTATTGGGGGTTTGAAGGAATATAAAAAAAAAAAAATTTGTACATAATGAAGTTAACACTCGAACTTGGGATATTGAAGGAAAGGTCTCAATCAATCGAGTCGAGTTAATTCAGTTTACGTTGCCTGACGTTTCGGCGATGATGTTCTGCCCTCATCAGAGACTATTTATTGAACAAACCATTTTGAATTAAAAATAACTCTTACAAATATAATCAAATGCCATGTTGAAGATAACAAAAAGTTAAGACAACAGAGAACTCCAAAATAAGTTCAGCCCTTTTCGTGCATTTTACAAAGTCCCGTCCAATCACAAAACATGCCGCAAAAAACGATGATAAGCGAATTAGATAAAATAATTCCTTCATATGTTTTGTCATAACATTCCACTGAATGACAGCATTCTGAAAATGGGCAATTTTTCAGAATGATTGAAGCAGGGCGTTATTGCGTTAGCTGATTGCATAACGTGTTAGTATGTTTGCTGTACCACTGACCATATTGGTGGGTGACAATTTTTACGCAACTTACGCGATACAGGCGTCGACTGATTGACGACACACTAATTGTGATGTCATCAAGCACCCAGGTCTCACCGCGTGGAGGTTGCTGCGATAAAGGACTTACAGAATTATTGTATTATTTTGGTCTCAACATAAACACCAAGATCATATAAACACCAAGACTTCGCATACACGTATCATTACAAAACAACCTTCCGTCTAGACTTCTAGCAACTTTTTGATCTAATGCGATGCAGTATGTTGGCATAAGGTAAATGTAATTTTTTTGTGTCTTCTTTTTTGCTCAATACCTACTATTGGGTTGCAAGTCAATATGTAACATTCCAGACACGATTCTCCTCGACCAAACAGATTCGCCATCCTAAAGCATTGTCCCGATCTAATGTATGGTTCGACTGGAATTGATGTAGGGAAACTACCGAGAGACGTTCTGCATCTTTTTTAGTATTGTCTTCGCGCTCTTTGAGTCTTGTCTTGAGCTCATGTTTAGTTTCCCCCACTTGCGAGGCCGTACAGTTCTTGCAGTTGATTTTATACACTACATTACATTGGTTTTGGTTATGGCTACGATCCTTGCCTTTGGTGATAACCGAGCCCAAACTATTACTAACGCGCGGGACAGAAGTAAAGTTAAATTTTTTCAGAGTACTTACATTAGTAAACAAAGACGTGACGTCTGTAAGGAAAACAAAATATAATCCATAGGAACTTCCAGATCTGTGAGTTTGTTTATCAAGTCCCAACTATGCTTTATGTGTGAGTCCGGTGTCGGTATGCACTTGATTAGTAAGCTACTTAAAAAATTCGAAATAAAATAAGTTGAGCTGCATTTCTTTTTCATGTATTTTTGGAAGGCCATACCCTTTAGCTAACCTAGTGTTCGTTTTCGTCAGCTTGTTGTTGTTGTGGAACTGTTTTGATAGGGAACCATTGGTATTCCAACTGTCTAATATTCTATATGAAGTTTTTCGTAACGTGACCAACGGATTCTTGTTTACTGATATATACATAGAGGTATCAGCAAATAGAGTCCGCATTCTATGCGTGTAACTATCTATGTTCAAAGCTACTGCAACATTGCCTTTATCCGTCGTGGTGAAGAAAATGTTGTTATTGTCTTTGAGAAACTGGCGAGTCCTAAATAGTTTTTGCGTAACAACCCGGTCCTCAATACTGATGTGTCTAGCCTTGCGGATGGAATGGTCGTTATCACTTATTAATTTACTTCTGACTTCTTTTTTATGTACGTCGGGGACCGACGGAACGTTAATCGACTGTTTAACATTTTTAATGATGTTGATGATATTGTTTTGGTTTAAATTAGTTGGTCATCAATGACTTCATCGGGGATTATCGTTCCCGTTAAATTAACAAACCATTTTGCACACGACTCAGGTAACGCTTGTGTGTCTTCTCGTTTCAACGAATAGCCTTTGATGAGGGCAGAACGTCACTGCCGAAACGTCAGGCAACGTAAACTGAATTGACTCGACTCGATTGATTGATTGTGACCTTTCCTTCAATAAGAGAAAAAATAATTTCAACTCAATCCGCTGGGTCGCCCGGAGACTTTTCTCGCGAGATATCGAGCTTCAATACTTAATGCTCCGACTCTTCGGCCAGGTAGTATAATCATGTCATTGGTAACTAATCGTATTATCCATATTTCAATCTGGTTAAGCTGATTACTGCTATCGAAGTATGATAAAAGAATGCCGGATATATAATAGCAAAGCTTATGGGTTAACTTATAAAGGAAACACCCTGTATTATCCGGTACTATAGAGTGAAATATTCAGAGAGAGATATGAAAATTGAAATTTTACTATTCTAACGCGCAACGCGTGTGTCAGTATTCCCTATTTAAGAGCAGTGTGATCAATTTTCAATCTACCCTAGAACTCAGAGATGTCATTTCCGAATGTACATATGCAAGTCGTATACACACCGTGCGGTGAAAGTAGAGCAAAGTATGATCGTACATATTCATCAATGTGCGGTTCATGTGCGGTGCCACATAAAGTCTTTGGAATCTAATTAGAAGCCGCGTGCAAAATTGCCACCTTCTGACCTTCTAGTCAATCAATCTTTCAACAATCGTCATAGTTTACCGTTATCTTTAAACATACCATTCCTTGATATCTTTGAGCTCCTGTTTCCTACCGTTTTTACTAGCGTTCGCGCCATTTTTCAAAGCTCCATTGAACGGTTGCCCTGAGCCAGCTGCACCTAAAAGAGCAGCGTTTGGATCCTGGCAAAAGTTTTTGCTCTCATCAATTTTATAATTTGCTTCCGGTCGGTTTTTGAACTTAAGAATTATCAGAATTATTAGTACAATTGCTATCAGCGCTCCGGCAATGATTCCGATTATGAGAGCAGCATTTTCAGCCGCCTCTGAATTTATTCGATTGTTGTGGGTAGTCTTTGGGGTAGAGGTAACCGGCGGATATATGGGGGGTGGTGGTGGATCCATCACGTCCGTAGTGGTTGTCTGCGACGTGGTGCCGGTCGAGCCGGTCGCTTTGTAGATCACAGTACTACTGAAATTGAGATTTATCGATTGGAACATTTACATCGATGTCTTAGGACAGAAGTAAACATTGGACAAATGATTCTGCACATTGTAGCGAATGAGAATTGCACCCCCTCCTGATTCTTGTATTTTGTTCACATCTTGTTTGATTGATTCATCGTAGTAGGACGACTTAGATGTTGGAATTCACTGAGCGATGATCGAATGTAACAGTTCAGTAATCGAACATGTCCAATGATCGCATGAGAAATTATGAAGGTCGACATTTTTGATGATAATACAAGATTAACAAAAACAAAAAACAACAAAAACCAGTGAATAATGTTAGAATTCACCACACTGATAGCGTTTTCGATTGGCTACTCGAGTCTACACTAAGATCGCGCACTGTGTTTTATCAATACTTGTGCACTAATTACACTGGGTCGCACTTTTCCTACACCGTGTCTTGTTGGCGAAATCTGTGTCCAAATTTGTTCCGAGTGCAGAAAATTGCGGAAGCTCGTGCCGGTGTATTATGCGGTGCCGCGAATTTTAGAAGTGTTGTCGATTGGTGAAATGATAATACTTGTAAGTAAATCAGAAAACACAGAATCAATTATTTTTCAAAAATAGTTGATCAATGATCCGAAGAAGAAGTAAGTAATATGACATCAATTATTGCTTTGTAGGCAAAATTGTGCCGACAATAATGCTTTATTCTGTCCATTCATTTATTATTCATTCTATTGTCTACAAATCTAATAGAATGAAGCATTATTGTTTACATAACTTAGCATGAGAAACATAATAAATGTCATTATTTAGAAGTAAGTAATATCACACTGATATTACTCGCGACAAAATTTGGACACAAACTTCACCAACAAAACACGGTGTAGAAAAAGTGTAATCCAGTGTAATTGGTGCACAAGTATACATAAAACACAGTGCGCTACTGTAGTATACACTGCGTGTACACTCGCAAGGAGAGGCTCAACTTTCCGGATCACAGATCTTGCTCAAACACATAGAGGTGTTTGCTTGCGCCCAAATATGAAGTGTAACGTGTGTCATTCCATCTGATGCGACCTTTTTGTATAATTTTTTTCAAGCAGAAAAAAAACGTTTTTTAGGCAAAATTATACGAAAAGGTCGCATCAGATGGAATTATGCACTATTAGGCTTCATGTCTGGGCACAAGCAAACACCTCTATTCGAGTTTGAGCAAGCTCCGTGATCCGGGGAGGTGAGCCTCTCCTTTCCCGTGTACTGCCCTAGCCTAGCCAACCGGAAACGCTATAAAGCTTGGGCGTATATGCAAACAGCAATTTCGCTTATCTCGTAGTCTGAATATAGATTTATATAATAAGTCCAGAGATCTCATGACGGTGAACTGCACCGACACTGTTTATACATTTAATATTATTTGTACTGGGCTAATGAGGAAAAGTCGGAGGGGTGCATTCTGTACATTGTAGAATGCATGCCAGAGTGACTGAAATTAATCCTGTTGCAGGAGCCGAGAAATAGACATGCGATTAAATAAAGTCTGATATGAACTTTATAAATGAATAAATGCGTATTCCTACTTTATACCCCAATAACCAGTGAACAATCAAATAAAACGATGAAACAGAGTTTGGTTCAGCTGCACTCACTTGTCATGGCTGGAGTCAGAACCGGTTGAAGAAGTGTTGAATCGCGTCGTGTCACCGTGTTGCGTGAATACGGTGCCTATACCATTACGGGCTGACGTTGACGCCGTTCCCGGCGGCATCTGCGTGGTCGATTGACTCGTATAGCTATCCCGTAGCGTCGTGTACGGAACCCCGGTCCAATCTGAAAGTGAAGTCAATGCGATGAACCGTGCCATTAGCTGGAGGTGGTGGCTGCCTCGATTTTTACGGTTTCTGATTACGAAAACTTGGGCGAGGGAGCTCTCGGGGCTAGTTTCACAATCGAGGTTCAAAATTTGAACCCGGATTAATGTGCTGAAGATCACCTAGATCTATTCTCATACGATTGTGTCTGAATTTATCGTAATTTGAATATAGAAGATCCCACCTGGGTCACAAAACCCATGCTGGACGCCCGAGCGAACCCAGGCGGATTTTTGTTACGATACGGTTTTGTTTTTTACCTGACAGAGAAAACGAACCTGTGGCTGCAGTGACAAATATTTCCTCCGTTGTACTAGTACTTCCAGAGCCATCTTCACAATCCTCCTCGTCGTCGCACAATGGCCGTTCTTGATGTGGTTTATAACCGTTCGGTTTTGGAGTTACCGGTGACCTCGTTGGCACGACGTAGACAGGTGTTATCAGATCGTCTGAAAGTTGGAATCATTTCCTCTCGTTATCGTGTTATCGTGGCCGAGCTAAGTTATAATTGGTAAAACCCCTGACATCGGCTGGATGCTATTGATCCGCTGGACATAGTAGTCCGGATATAACGTGCAACATCAGAACTCATACAATTTTATTCGACGATGAAACAGAAATTACTACTTGTTACGGTCCTGGGACAGATTGCGCGTATTATGGTAACCGGGCTTAACCGCAGGAACCAAGCGATACGTGAAACCAACATGGTATTAATGACAATGACACAACTGTGCTGAGGTTCATCGCTGATATACTGCAATAATAATCTTCTGGTTATCCGCATCTGTACCTTAGACCGACCGTGTCCATGAGACAAGTCGATAAGTAAAACAATTCTGAGTAACACCGTATAAATTCTGTATAATCTGAAGCGAGTTATTCCTAAAATATTAAACTACGTGCGGATTATGTTCCTCTGTTGTTTCGAACAGGATATTTCATACAGATTGTTTATAATACTTCAAATTTTCATATTAAAAAGTCGCTCATTCATTTTTATAGATATTATGCACACCAAAAATATTTTTTCAAGATCTTCGATTAGTGGCAGATAAGTGTTCGAAATCGAATGTTTAACAACATTTGAAACCCGCTGTATATACTTGTAACGGGGGTTTTATGTCACAAGATGCATTAAAGTTATAAATAATCTGAAAAAAATGTGGTAAGAGCCACCTTGGTGGCAGTGCCTTACCAGTTATATGTGTTCCATCCTTGTCTAGGGGAGTGCTAAACGTCTCTCCTTTCATACTACACATTGAGGTAGCGTCGCGGCGAGCTTATATATGAACCGTATACCGGACGCAGCGCTTGTGAGAAACTGATGCGGTGCTATTATCGTGAATAGCTAGTGAGTTATTGACTTTGTAGAAACATTTTCCGATTCAAATTTGTAAATAAGGTACTTGTGCATTTCTTTCCGAAGTATAAAAGTTATTTTTCCATTTATCAATTAAAAAATATCGGGAGTCATATTTTAAGCACGCACAACAATCTCAGTGCCGTGTCAACTGCATGTGAAGAATCCAAGATATTCAAGTGATATTGAAAGGGTCTAGTCGGATGAGTAGGGCTGAATCTGCCCCCACCAAATTTTGTCGCGCCAATTTTTTCAAACTTTGTTCAAAATTCTGAAAAATCAGAAACACCTCAAATTTGATAACAAAATTTTCTGAAATTTTTAACATATTAAATTCTATTTTTTATAAGCCAATATGATTTGAAAGAAATGATTTCAACATGTGTCGATTTTTCTATACGTTATGATAATAAAATGGCCGGAAATCTGGATGGAAAGCTGTAACTTTGCACAAAATTTTCTTTTCAGGTTTTATACGATTGTTTGCAAAAATTGGCACCATGAAGTCCGGTGGGGGGGCAGATCGACCCTACTTGTCAGGCTAGAACCTTTGAAAAAGGATAATGATAATGAGGCTGAAGTTTATAGCGTAAACGTAGCAAACTCACGTAGAAAGAATATCAGTTGTTTCGGCACCGAGACTCATTCTTCGCCTAATTTTATTGCGTTAACGTTATGAACTTCAGCATCGTTATTATCAAACTTGTAATTGATTCTGCTGGTATGTCCATGTAGATAGATAACAATCTATGTATCGATTTTGTAAAACAAAATCAAGGAAACCTAATTCGGTGGCTCAAATTACAAAATAGTTCATCGTAATGTTACTTACACTTACCGGAACCAGATTCAAATATTGGTGGACATTCGTCATCTTCATCGTCACCAGCACAACCGCTCCCCGCCCCAGAGAAGATGAGATCATCAACTACTCCCGGAAATCCAGATGCTGGAGTCTGTGTATGCAAAACAAGGAGTATAGTTCAGCATGAAACGAGAATTCGTTAACGTCCGGAAGCCCGTAACATTCATTTAAAAAATCTCAATTTGTTCATCGTTCTAAGGCAGATTATTGAACTATACGAGTATAGTTTTAATGTTGATTTGCGAATCTTATTTCAAGGACAGATCACAAAACTGTCAGAGTGTAATATGCATAATATATTCCGGAATCGATTCAATACTTCTCAATATTCTTTTGTTTTATCAATGATTCTGCCTTCAACCTCATTTCCATAAGTTTTGACAATTACATTATGACTGAATTACAATCTGACACTTGGTCAGTTGTGTCACCTGGCATTGAGATACTATTCACCACTCAATAATCTGCCGTAAGGCGATCCCGTACTCGATTTTCATCACCCCAAAACTAATTGCGAAAAGGCGTGACTGAACCAATTTTTCCGTATAGATTAGATCATGAACGGAACTGATTATTTTGATATTGGTTGCAACAACATGCTGAGAAAACAGTATTGAATTTAGCAAATATTTTATCGCATTGTCACTGCAATGGAATATTCAATTGATAGACAGTAGATATAATAATTCATGCAACTGAAAATGAGATGCTAAAGACTGACTTTTAGCATCACGCCAACGCGTATCTAGTTCTATCGGCTAAATATTCCATTGCGACTATACGATTGAATATTGAGTCACGTCATTCATATATTCCTTTGCAGTGGATCGTAGCTATTCTTATAATCATGATGAATAAGATAATCACGTAAACAATTCATTATAAATATTATAATACTTATAACTTATTATTAATTTATATTCATTGTATTCAATTGATTGTAAATGCTATAATAATTATAATGAATTCTACCAAATTTGTATGTTGGATCCATCTAATTTCAACGTCCACTGTTTTTTCCTGGTCTACTTTTCAATACGATTATTTTGTTTTGAGAGCGCTATGGCTCCCCACCGAGACCTGGTGCACCTATAGGCAAATGACTAGGTTTGCCTAGCGGTAACTCCGGCACTGTGTGCCATCAAAAGGGACCGCTTACAGCGCACGTCGAGTGCATTTGATGTCAGGAACATTTTTAACACGCAATAAATAATTAGAAATGAACTTATTCATTCGTCATTGACCTTTCGTGAGCTTGTTAATAAGCCTCGAACAATGTTAAAAAAATACTGCTCACATTTGCTTATCGCGGCAATATACCGCTCATAAGCGCAGAAAGGTGCAAATTTTTTCTCGGAATTCGATTAATTTGTTCGTAATTAAAATCTATAGTGGTTGTCAGAACCAAATTGTAGATGTCATGAACTTGTGCTCACGTTCTTTTCGTGAATCAGGTATGTGAAAATGAATTCTTTAGTTTAATTTCGTGTTTATTCAATAAATGTCAGCGAAACTTCTTATCGAATTCACAATTGAATGAATTAAAATAAATAGTGCGTGATTTCTTCTCGTGGAAGTGAAAGAGCTGTGGCGAGTCGTCTGTTTTTGACCTTGCATCGCGGTTCTCCGTTGCAGTATCGTCTATCGTGCCTTACGTCGAAAACATCCTTTCAGGGTCCGAGCTGTTCTAGCTATCTTATTTTAAGCTGCTGAGCATCTGAAACTTCAAGGAAATAATTATCATTCAATCAACAAAAAGTTTGGAAACGTTTCTAAAAATCATACTTCAGAATTTTTAAATGATCCTTGCTAAACGAATACAGGACATCCATGTTTGAGGATCATGTTTAGAACATGTTTCTTCGTTTCAAACAGATAGTTAACATGAAATCCTGAAATAATTTTAAAAGATTACAATATTTATATCACAATTAGTAGGGTCTTTCCCCAAGTGGTTCAAAATAGTTGAAACAAAAACTCATTTCACAAGTTTTCAGATTATGGTAGTCTGAAGAAATAATTTGTTAGTGCTCCACCAGATTCCACACAGAATGAATCGATACAATTATTCTTCACTGGAATAGGACCGCAGGATATTAATATGGGCGCTTCTCATCAATCTGTTGGGACAGTTTATTAGTACTTATTATTGAATTCTTACATAAAAATGTACTGTACCACCCTATTATTTTTTGGTTCGATTGAATAAACTTGAAATGCGCATATTTAACTTGTTTCAACCTACCTGATGTAATTTCACCGAGTCTTCATTAAACAATACAACCTGTTGTTTCGCTTGCATTATTTTTAACTTTAAACTGATCAGCATTATTTGCGTATGTGTCAACGAGCGCATTTTTCGATGTGCATGAGTTTTATTAGCTTGAATTAGCTCCGACTCCAGAGGGAAAAAACACAATCTTTCGCAGATAGAGATAATTAGCACAGTTCACAACTTGAAAGCGGTGCATTGTTTTATTTTCAATAAATATTCCAAGTTTAATATTTGAGCAACGCTAATTTTAACTAACTCCAGCTCATGCGTCTCACGTCCGTTACAAAGCAACGAACGTAACTTCTCGTGAACTGAGACCTATCAGCCGGATCTAGGGAGTTTTCGTACGTTAGTGTGCGTACACTGGCATTGTGTCAGCCAATCAGAAAACAGCAAGTCAAAATTCGCGCTCTTCGACCAGTATATTATAGAGTTCAGTGGTTACAAACGGGCTCGGAAAGCCTTGCCGCGCCATCATCCTGCTGTAAGCGGGCCTTTCTGGCAATGTAATACTAATTTAAGACCACAGTATACTCTCATCGACGAACAAATAAGACATTGACAGTTGCAGTCACGGGCTCCCGGGCTATTACATGATTGAACCCTCGAACTAACCTGCTGCATCCTTTGCAATGGAGCAGTTCTGTCCGAAAGACTTCCTGCTGGTAAAAGCTGCACATCCCCCCTGATTGCAGTTCGTGGGTCCCTGGCAGCGGTCAGCTCCAGGATCCGAGCACCGTTCACTACGATACCAGATATCAATCCCATAAACGGTCGTTCAATTCTACCTTTGCTGCGATTCCAGCGCCCGCCTATCTGAATAGTCGCTTGGTTATCGAACACCGTCAGCTGATGGCCTGTTAACAAAGGTTAGAACATACCTGTATTTCATAATCCGATGTTGCTATTTTCAGGAATAATAATGTGTATGCATCCGGGTAAAGTTTGTTCGCTATACGCAGTAATTATTCTAAAATGCAATTTTTGCGTGGGGTGCAGACAGCTCATTTGTCGTATTGCGCTGATTTGTCTAACAATACTCTACGGCAATCGGATTTTCGTAATTTTTCACACTCGTGGTACGCGGAGCTCAGAACTTGAATAATAATTTTCCAAGGCAATTCGACGCCGTATTCAGAAATTCTCGAGGAAATGAACTTTGAATTACGTCATTTGAATATATAAATCATTCACTCGCTTAAATCACTTGGCGGCTGTTTTTGTACGTTGTAAATGTTTTTGCCGTGTATTTCATTACTTTTTGTACGTGTGCGCAATTTGTCAGTATGATGATATAGGTTCGAACTATCTATATGCTGCCACTCAATGAAGCCTCTCGTCGCCTTCTTCAGTACTATTTGATGTGAGGTATAGTTAATTATAGAAATAACGAAAATAATAAATTGGCGGATTTGACCCCATACGCGGTCGAGAAATTCGGTAAATTTATTCTTCGCATACAAAAATTTGCAACTTCTATGTATATCGAGAAATCTTAGCATTCTAGCAGTTTTCAGAAGATTTGCTATGAAAAAAATTTTGGTCTATACGACCTGATACCGTCATTTTCGACAAATAATTCTGACAGAAAAAAATTTTCGACTGTTTTCGAATATATATACATTTTTGCGTTTCGGAAGTTTTCCAAACATACGAAGAAAAACAAAATCTGGCATTTTCGACTTTCTCACATTAATGAATGTAAAAATAATGATATTAGTTAGTACATTGAATTTGATACCAAAAGAAGTCCTTGTTTTAATAATTGTGATTTTTATTCTGTTTTGATAAGTACTTCGAAAAGTTTGAGAAAACGAAACATCGTTCATAGGTTGGATTACATTCAGTGTAATTTATATACAGAAGAGAATCCTGGTCAAAACAATTATTAATTGGACCCCACCGCGACGCACCACCGTCTGTCACGGAATAGTTTGAATTCTTCAGATATTCTTCGGAAGTTGAATTTTTTGTGTTTTTAATGTTTTCAGCGAAGTGCAGCTGCTAAAATTCGGAAAGACGACGACGAAGTTGAAATATATCAAAGCACTCCGGTTCATCAGAAAGGTGTGATGAATACGAGAACGAATATCGTTCTCGCTTGTATTTTTAGAACTTTTCACGCACTCCTATATGGAATCAATTATATTTGATTATATTTTCTGATAAAGTAGCTGATTAAGATGCAAAAACTCATGAAAAAACTGTAACGAGTTGGTAATACTATGCCTATGCTGCATTTTGGAATGTGAAAATACGTACCTATAAAAATAGCGACCGGAAATGCCGATGAGCTTTGTTTTCACCTTGACATTGATCTGCGGAATCAGTCCACAAATTTTTTAAAAGATTTCCTCGAGATTAAAAAGCTCATGAGTACTGGAATAACATTCATTCTAAGTTAAAGTATAAATCTTCCAAAAACTATAACAAAAATGAACGAAAACACATATATTTTTCAATTAAAATCAAAAAACGAGATCAACACGTTTGCGCACTTTTGGCACAGGCAATCTCCAAGAGGCGGCACAGCGTGAATCATAAATTATTATCTTCAATAATTCAGCCAAGAGGTAGGTCATGATCAGTAGCGTCATACATTATAAATACTTCGACATTTTGTGTGACACAGGTTGAAGAACACGAAAACGTTTAGGAAAGTATACGCAAAATCTGAAATCTTACCTTTTTCCCATAAAAATCATTCAATTCCGTTGAAAGTTTTGGAGGTTCTAGGTTGGAAGAGCACAAACAAAATACAACTGAGGTTCGTCCGCTCCGGGTACACTTGTGAGGGATATTCAGACTGCGTACTCTTAGGGACCGCGCACTCTTGGGCACCCTACCCTACTATATTGATCTGAATCTGCTTTAGAAATGGCTGGAACCATCCACTAAATGGTTCGCTTGTCTCCGTTTTTGTTCAGACTCATCGTTTATGGAATATACTATAGAAATGCACTGTCATTAATTCAGACATCTGACTAGCGCATAAGCAGAAACTATTTTGAAATATACGAAATCCGTAATGACTTCTCAATTTGACCGCTATCGGTGCAAGCTTCGGAAATCTAATCTCGTGCAGGTTCTCTATACAGGGAGAATTATTTACGTCCGTACACTCGGAGCAGCGTTGCCGCGGCCCCGTGCCGAAAACAGCGATTGTTTCAGTGGTTTTTGATTGGCTGAAAACGGCAAGAAATTTACGACGCAGGTGTCATGGCGACTTCGCTGAATCTGCGAGTGTACAGACGTCTGGAATTCACCTTGTAGAATGATGATGGAAAGAAAAATAGAATAGCTCGGGTGTCGAACTGCCAACCTGAACAAATTTTTAAACCACATGTGAGGTTGCCTATTCTGGGGGTGGCAGAATCCCTAATTGCGTTGGGTATACAACTTATCATAGCATACATGTTGACAAAGAGGGAGCCAGTCCTATTCTGTTCGATAAGCGGTAAGCGCAGGAAGGATAGAAATAGTCGGAGAGATGGTATAACTAGAAGCAAGAAGCGCGTTCAATCTTGAGCATCGATAGAAAGAGAACGAAAACGCGAGACCCTTGATCAAACCCGCACGCATGCGGGTTAACAAAAAGCATGACAAGAAAACCAAAAACTTTTCTTTGACAATTTGAGGTGTTTCTTGATTACAACAATTTTTTTTTTTATTTTCGGATGACTCTTAGGTACGAGCAAACGATAAAATTGACAAAATCACGTTTTTTCATCATAAAACGGCCGAGAATCAGTATGAGAAGTTGTGACTTTGCACAAAATTTTCCTTCTAGGTTACGAACGTTTGAAAAGATTGGCGCTAAAAAAATTCCACGGTGGCAGATACTGCTAGACTCTTTAACACCAACCCGTCTCCGACCGTGCGACAAACTAAGTCATTTGGTTCCTGAGTACAACTGCATTCATGCAGTTGATTACTCACTTATTGTATATCTTTGTCATCATCCCGCAATTTTGGTAATACCATACATCTCGGAGTTACATTCATAAATTGTCCGAA
Organism: Phymatocera aterrima; assembly: GCA_963170745.1. Lineage (NCBI taxonomy): Eukaryota > Metazoa > Arthropoda > Insecta > Hymenoptera > Tenthredinidae > Phymatocera > Phymatocera aterrima. The sequence goes on from OY720667.1 coordinate 9,859,150, forward strand.
ATACATCATTTTTCGGTCACTAAATAGTCGCTTTACATTAATTCAAAACCACTATTATCACTTTTTTTGTTCAAGTTGGGAAGGGCTGTCGGCTATCATTGCAATTTTATCCCACATAAAATTACGAATAATTTTGTTGTGAAAATTACACCTGAGGACAAAACCTAGGTAGAATATAATATTAAATTAAAAGACTGGATTGCGATAGTGATAAACCTCGATCATAAACAAGTATAAGGTCCATGCACTAAACAGTAAATAATAATAAAAGTCGAGCTACAGATTTGATCTGAAAAAAATTGTTCATCAATGCCTAAAATCACCGTGGGCAACAAATGAAATTCATTCTTGAATTTCTAAATGAATTTGCTTATAGAATATCCAAACAGTGAGGTTTTTAATGTAATACCATAATGATATCGGATTTGGTAGAGGAAACGACCTGCACGGTTCCCTTATTTCCAGCGATTTCCCCCTGATGGCTTGACTCCCTAATTTCGTACTTTTCGTGACGGATTAGTGACCCTCTGCAGGTAGGCCGACCGCCCAAGCGAAGGGACAATAGGTACCCTAATAGACACTTAAATGTTCGAGTCACGTTGGCTCACAGAAGCCCAGGATGCCGATCTCTACTCTGAGGTGTACCAGCGTTATAACGAGGGTAACTGATTTTCCGCTGATTCAATCATGCGTTGACGAATGCGACTGGGCTTTATCAAGATTCGCGTTACGATTGTTTTATCTCTTCTCTCTCCATCTACAATCCGCCGAAATATATACCTGTGTATTGGTTACTGGAAGCAACTTTGTCTCTGATGTGTTTCACCAAATATCTTTCGTTCATGTTTATTCGCTATTACACTGATTTCTCATTTGTCGATAAACTTCGTAAATAAACTATATTACAAGTTTTTCGTGTAACATATTCAAATAATTATCGTTCAAATTGTATCATTCCAGTCGATAGTCCGACTGTATTGTAATATTTGTCGCATTGTATTAATCATTCGTTGGATAAGAACATTACTTAGAATTATCGTTTGAATTGTACTTCCAGTTGATAGTCCGACAGTTATTTCACTGACATTTTCACGGGAAACGGTGACTCGTATCACAAAAATGATACAAACATATCTTCGTGGGGGTCCAACGAACAATATTTTCGGTTGGGTACATTTTTATTGTCCGATGATTCTTTCGTGAGACAAATGGGATAAACTAGCTCCGAACGGTTGGTTTTGCTTGTAGGGTCGGAGGGGGGTCCATCGGTCCTGGTGCCACATCTACGAGTTTCACGCGAAGAGGTCTGATGCAAACAGTTATGCAAAAATTCTTACTTCGATCACAAAGTGCAAGGTACCGTTATCGTCCGGACTATCACTCTCATCGACATTACAACTTGGCCCAGATATGTAAATTAATCAGAGACACGAACCAGGGCGACATAGCGGCTTCGGAAGTTATGTTCGCCTCGGCCAAAGATTATGATTAGAAAAAATCGATAATACGGCTATTTCTCTATTAGGCAACCAGGACCGCCGTGGCGGGTGCATGGACCTCGAAACGGATGTAGGAGTCAGCCCGTCCAACACGACTGGTTCTTATTCGATGTGCTGGCGGCGAGTCCCAAGTTGAAGTGGTACTAGGATAGTAACAGGTTTGGTAGGTTTCCCTTTCCTAACGGCTAGACACCAGCCTCCGGCTCCAGTTGATTGCCGGCTGATTTTAGGAATTCGTTGGAAAAAATGGGCCTGGTCGGTAGCATCAGGGATGTAGAAGAGACAGGAGTGCTTCTGGATGTTGTTCTTACGCAAACCAAAGTCACTCCACTCACTTTCTAACTTGTAATGTTGTTTGACGACTCGTTAACTGCTATATTGTATACCTCCTGATATACTTTGGACAAATTTTCTCTCCCGTGATAACGATAGCTATTGGATGAACCGCAATTGATGTGTGCGAAACGATGTATTCTGAAGGACATTCATCTGTAATATATTGCTGAATTTTCATGCAATGAGCATTCACATTTATCGCAAATGGCAGAACACGGGAAGGTGGGGGAATCTGTTGTGTTCGTCCGTCGTAGTCACTTTGAGTGTTTCCTTTTGTAATATCATCTCAGAACATGAAAGATTGGCAATGCACAACCGCTCAAATTTGAAAGGGACAATAATTGGTAGTTTTAGTGGACTAAGTAGGTACGTGTCGAAATCCTGTAGCTACATAAGAATCCATACGGAAATTTGAGTTGTTGAGAGACAATTCAATGTTTGAGCTACACTTAGCAGTTAAGCATAGTCAGACTACCAGAGTATCATGAAAGTGAAGTGTTTGTCGTCATTTTGACTTGCTAATCGTTACCCAGTATCAGACAAGGTCAGTAGCACACGTCACATGTTTACTGACGGATTGGATCATTTTTTGTAACAGGAACTTATGCTTACTCGAGTATTTCAGTAAAGATTCGCTGGTAACTGAAGGGTGTAATTGACGCGACATACCAATCTGAAGAAATCCAATAAAGTGTATCACTTTACTAGGAGAACAGGACAGCGCTGGCCGTAGCCAGAGCAGTAGTTTCTCCTAGCTAAGAGCTCGGCACGCGGATGGGAGGAAATATTTAATTTAGGATTGCCACGTTGGTTCAGTATATTTCGTTGATAGGTGAGTAATAGGAGATTCACGACCCAATACGTTGCGTGTGACTTTCCTACGATTGTCATGGAGCCAGCTTTACAAGTGCATGAATTTTGTATGCAATCAGTATTCAATGCGACTGCTCATATGCTAGATTTTACACCACGTCTTGAAAATATGAATGTGGATCAATTCATCAAAGCTTTATGAAGTACTTTCGAACGGATCGTGTGAACGTGGAGAAGATGATCTCTCCAATGGGTTTTACAGCCAACTTATATTCTATTCAGCAAATAAGTGAATATGTGACCGCGAGGTGCTAGCCAGCCTTTATCAGTTTCGAGTGTCAAGCGACCTACGCTCACTAAGCAATTAGCTCTTACACGACATAATCTAAATTAATAAGTAACTTGCTAGGGGAGTATGGCGCCCGAGGAGGCTCTATGTACCTGAAGCGAGTTCGAGGCTACGGTTGGACGATTGGGCGTCCGCGCAAGTGGTGCACTCGGTTAGATGTAAGCAGGAGAACAGGCTGAGAGAAAGTATGATAAAACGAAGCGGGGAATCGCCTAATGTTTGTGAATGGTTCCGTAGATCAGCTGGAATGAATACGCGTTTGCTATCGTGGGAGATTGCGGGGAATGCTAACCACAAAGAGTGATAAAGAGATGAAGGAAAATGAAATAATGGATAGAAATAATAATGCGTAGCCTGTCCAAAAAGTAAGAATATCACGCAAGAATATTATGGATTCAATCAACAAAACAAGTAATATTATGTAGTCTGGATGTAGCCTGACTACCGTTATGTAACAATAGATACGATTATTAAGTTCTGTAAGCGTTTGTAACACAAAGGGAGACACGGAAACGAATCCATCGCCCTTAGCACACACCGTCGCAATCGAACTGACCACGGTCAATCAAAAGAGCACTCATTCTCAGAAGACCTAGCACGGCTGATCAGGACAAAATACAAAATAAGAATGCTCTCAAAAATCGTCGTCTCGAGGGATGTGGCTACGTTCGACGAAGGCCCACGATGGATCCCTTCCCTTTACGCCACTTTTCCGTTACTTAACTCAACAAGATGCTAGACGGCATCAGCAGCAGATGAGACCTTTGCCTATTGGTGGAACCGTTTTGCGCACTGCTTTCTCGCATAATGCCGGAATTGACTATTTTGTATGCCTGTAAGTGATGCGCGAACGACGGCTTCGCATGCAGGTCTGACAAAAAATAATCTACACATTTCTCAGGTGATGAATTCACGTCGATTAAATTGTTATATATAATGACCTGATTATTCTACCAACAGGGTCAATGAAATTTCTGAAAATTTATTGATCAAATGACATTGGCAACTCGAAGGCCAAAACTGCTAGGAATTTTGGGATCACATTTGAAAGCTACGAGAGTCTTGAACAACTGCTCTCCCGCTTATGGAAAAGTATCAAAGATCGCATCACGAAATGCTTTGAATTCTATTCACACGCACACAAAGGTCTTTTGAATATGATGAAATTAAATCAGCATTACAACAGCAACCAGTATAAACTGATTAAATATAAACTAAATAAACTAAAACTTAGGATGCGGTTTTTCGATGAAGACTTTCAGGTCGAAAAATTGCGAGAAGATCTGAGAGAGTGAGGCCGGATCCGACGATGATGAATGGATTCCCAGTTCATTAGTTTACGGCTATAATGATATACAGTAAATGTTATGTTAACTTATAGTGAAACTATTTAATACTCAACGTTTAGTTACTTATCTTTTTCTCGGAAGAGGTAACGTAAATTTCACAAAAAGGGATTGGATTCGGATTATATAAGATTTAGTACCAAAGAAAACTATGGGACGGATACAGTAATACAGAATAAAATACATCATGTAAAATTGCAATAATAGTAATTCTATGGACTTATACCGAGAGAGTTTCTTGTAACAGTAATGCTCAGACTGCGCCGGCGCCGAGTCTGTACAGGCGGCCAACTTCGTCAAAATGTTACTAGGATGAGGTTATGTTACGTTTGTCATAGCATAATTAACAGCACTTGAAAATTATGCTACTGATAGTTATTACGAATTAATCGAATAATTGAAAGCGATTAATCAGTGAACTGGGCTATTTTTGTTATTTCGAGTATGTTGAAAATAAGAATTATCTGAATTCATGTCAATCGAAAAATCTAGTCACTGAAAGTTCGATGTTTTCTTCATAATCGTCTCAAGTCGAGTAAATAAACAATCTCAGTCAGGTCTGTGTGTCAGGTATTCCAAGTCCATGAGTCGACTCAAAAAAGTCAAAATCTAACATAAAACAGCAGATGGGGAGAATCAGGTACGTGAAAATCAATTCTTCAGTTCAATTTCGTGTTTATTCAATAAATGTGAGCAAAACTTCTTATCGAATTTACAATTGAATGAATTAAAATAAATGGTGCGTGATTTCTTCTCGTGGAAGTGGAAGAGCTGCAGCGAGTCGTCTGTTTTTGACCTCTGCATACATCCCTGACGTGCGATAATTCACTGATCGTTTGGCGTTTGCTTATAGACCACGTAACCAAACGGGCGAACCTCAAGGGGGTAGTTGCAGCTCAGTTACTCGAAGAAGACCTCCTCGTGGACGCACTTCCTTCAAAATTATGTTCTCCCGTGACTCGAAGCTCCATGTACCTCCGTCATTTTCCCACGCACCTTCATTCGGATCTCACACGCATCTGTTCGTCTACCCGTCCATCCGGCGCGTGAGAAAAAATTGTCCCACGATTCCCACGATAGATGGTGATGGGTGGTTACATTGCTTATATTATTGGCATCGATGACGTCGTGAAAGAGAATATAGTGACTTCTTAAGCTAGCATGGGGTCCTGACCGATCGAGGTACTATTTTCTTGCATTCCGAGGGACTCTCCCACGGTTCGAGTCAACTCTTGCGATAAGATCCCGTGGGAATAAGGCATTTATTTCAACGCTTTAACTTTAATCGAAGAGGGACGGGATTTTTTAACCTTTTCCCACGTTTCTTCGGAATCGATTACACGAATTTCATACAGTATATAACCCTTTTCCTCATCGGCGCGTTTTCATATCCCCAAAATGCCATGATATATACGTTCACGTAAACTTGTTCGCGTATTATGCCGTTTCTGAACATATTTCAAATTTCATCTCGCCACAGCAATCGATCTTTTAGGGGACAATTGACCGTCGCTTTGCCAAATTTGCCATCCAGTAGCCTGCTGTCAAAATCAAGCCTTAGTCCTGATCTGTCATTAACTCAACATGGAATAAGTACATGTACATTAGCAAAGAAAGTAGGCATGAAACACTATTTCATGCTGCATATGAGGTGCGCCCGTAGTACGGCGGGAGCGAATATTTACGTGAAATAGTATAACGATTTCCCTGTGATTTTGCCGATGAGTCCCCATCTCTCTACTCCTGTTGGTATAGCGCGTGCTATGAAAATCCCAGACGCCGACAATACGTGGCATTGTCTCGGGACATTCCTAAGGATCAGGCATCACTATCAGGTTACTTAGGCCATCGATGTACCGCATTCGCAATAGTATTTTTTTTTTTTTTTAATGATTCAATTTAGCAGAGGAATGAATACCAGAAGCAACCAACGTGAGAGTGGCTCATTTCAATCAGGTTATGTCACGCAACAGGAATCCAGTTGGTCGTGATTTGAAAAATTCTTACGGATTCCCGGGAGTTGCTGCCCTGCCTCAACTGCCGCCAAGGAACCATAGGCCCCGGGCTTAGGCGTGGGAGAATTTCACACAGAGGACTGAAATTGATCTTGTTTAGTAGCAGGCGTCCAAGCAAACGAAGAAGTCGCTCGGGCATTCCAACTCCCGAGGAGCGATTTCCCACGGGAATATCCCAACGTTCAGTATCCCTTTTTTTAACCCCACGGATCTCTCGTTCCTACAATTGTATTAATCTTCTTCTTGAACTACCCGAGAAATTGATTTTCTTTTGATTGGTAGAGAAGTATGGCCCGGAAAGTTATTTGAAGACTCTGTATTTGATCCGTCTAAACAGGGATTTTATTCTAAAATCGGCGCATTAGAGTAGTACCAGTGAAGGATATTCTTACGCCCGGGAAATGGTTCGTTTCGTTATTACCTCGGGTGTAATGATTTTCAAGCTCGAATTCATTTATCTACTCATTTCTGATTTCTGATTTCTGTAGATTTTTGTACTTTTTGATATGTTCAACACTTGGCGAATCTTTTTGTATGTCACAATGTTCTTGCCGTATATACGCAATGACATTTCTCCACCCTTTTGATGTTCGCTACACATGAAATCTAGCCGTCTGTTCGTGCACAGAAAAATATCGGGTGATATTACGGGAGTAAACAAATTTTCTGTTTACTTTCTGTATCAGTGCTGGGCACTACTAATTACTTTCTGTAAATATTTACATTCAAATTACTAATCACAGTTGTCATCGTAATTCGAAGTAGAAAACATGCTAAATACAAAGGTAACTAGTACGCACGGTAAAAACATTTACAATGTACAAAAACAGACAAGTGCCACGGTATTCCACCCGGCAACGAATATGGAAAAATAGATCGATGGGAAATAATAGGACTCTGGAATTATTAAATCAACTATGGAAGATATGGAGCACTCCAAACCAGGAAATATGGAACTTCATACCTCGGAATTGAATATAAAAATTTGGTGTCAAACAAATTTGGACTATTGAATGATGAATCTGACGTTAATGAAGATGAAATAAATGTGATGGTTAGTTTTGTTTCCTAATTCAAATGATCCTATTTTGAAATTCATTCGTGTCTTATTGGAAATAAGAACTTGTATTGATCTATGGGTTCTTCTGCAGAGATAAGAAAACCATAAATGCGAACGTTTCTTTCCAAATATAAAACAAATTTACATTTGCAGATTTTGAATTAATGTTCAGGACAACTCTCACAGATAGCACTGTATGTAGTACATGAAGCGGTGATCATACTCATCTATATATATATAGAATATATTAAAGGTGGGACTTACCGGATGGATGATTGGACTGCAGATTATAGTCATCTACTTGTAAGGTGCTGTTCGCCCCGGATCTCGACAATCTGATGACGTGATATTGATTGTCATTGACTTTGACGCCAACCTCGCCAATAGGGTGGTCGTTGGTTCCCATGTTGTATACGGCAAAAACATTGCCTTCGACCTAAAAGTATAGATAAACGATTGAAAATGTCGATCTCGAAGATATTCACTGAAAAAAATTCATAAAACAAACTATGCCCTATTTTTTACAAATATTATGTACGGGAGCCCGTGGTCAGATGGAACGCCTGTGGAGTAGAATGTTCTGGAGCGAAGTTCAATTGCATTTGAATCAGTTCTTTTAAAGTCAGAAGGTGAGAGGAAATATGTTATTCTGGCAACCTTGATTTTTATTTAATTTTCAAATCCTTTAGGGGTATTTTATCTTGCATCGAAAAGTTTTCATTCACGGGTGTCTTTCCTTGGCTCGGTCTCCCTTATACGATCCGATAATTCCGTACTAAGTGAACAAATATTTAACCGGGCGGCCGAACAAAAATCGATCGAAGACGAACGGGTAATCGTCAATTGTATCGAATCTCGTTTTCTATTGCGGAATTTTGACAACGTAAGTACAATATAATAAGACTACCATAGCTCGATCAAACGATCGAATGAACTTGCCTGTTGTCAAGTTCAATCGTAATTATACGAAGATCCTCGTTCGAGATGATCACAATGTTCTGCCACTACTTTCCAATAGATGTCACACGTTCAGAGCTCAAAAATCTATCGGCTTCGAGCTGGTATTCAAGGTTGGGATGTGGTCATCTCGAACGCGGTTCTTTACATAATTACGATCGAACTTCACAATAGTTCGTTTGATTGTTCGTAGATGTTGAGAGACCTGGAAATTTGACAGTTTGTCTCATGAAATTGATTGATTTATCCAATCTTCATCGTACCATATATTTTTTTGTTTTTTTATTACGTAATAACCACAAAATTGTTTATATAAACTAGTGCCGATATTCCTACTTTGTCTAGGTTTCGCTTTAAACAGATAAGGCAAACCTATTTTCTTCTAATACCGCAGGCTTATCATGAAATTTTGCAAAGACTTAGGAACAAGATGCTCATCCGGTTGTCATTCCGATGGTTCCTAAGTCGATACCTTCAGTCGCTGCCTTACATACGTGGATGCATGACGCGTTGAATGTGCTGTAAATTTAAATACATCAATTCCACTCTGCGCCAACACTGCTTCGATCATCGTGCCAATGGTTTGAGCTGAAACCGCGGTATGTGGCTCCCTTGTTGCGATGAATAGGCTTTTTATGTTCTTTCTTCTTCCTTCCGTGACATTTATAGGTATAACGGCTATTCGTGTGGTATTTTTCGAATCAACCCTGGCTGTCGATTGAATGTACTGAATATATTAACGTCGTATTATCTCCGTTAGAAAATCGGCCGGTGAAATAGATCATCGGAAATCAGGTACCATGCAGAAATATATGTGACAAGGAAAGTCGGTGGGCAACATCGGAACTAAATTCGGTAACAAAAAATCGGAAAAATTGCAGCAATTCAATTGTCGGTAATTGAAGATCGGCAGTCCATGAAGATCGGTAATCGTTACCATGATCCCAGTAGTGGCGTCATCGCATGACAGAAAATCGCAACCATCCGATTATCGATAACAGAAGATCGGCAATGCATGATTCTGAATCGTTACCATCAGACTACCGATGACGAAAGATCGGTAATCATCACCATGATCCAGCATCGTTATCATCAGACTGTCGGTTACTTACCCATCCGATCTCACCTACCTACTGCGTGATGACCGGTAAAGAAGGCTGGATCCAGAACTTTCGTATTATATCTACTCTGTTCAAATACGAATTCTGGATTTCACAATTCGAGAATGACTGAACGGCCCAAGTGGCACAGTGCCCGTTTTTTCTTCAAATTCCTCGGCGATTTACTGCGATTCGACGTCGATGATACTGATACAGTATAATCCGCGAGCAACAAATCCACCAACTAACCGAGAATGAGGAATCCGGAAAGTAGCAGAAATGGATAAAATAATTATTAATTAATAATAATAATAACAATAATAATAAAGCAATTCTGCAAGCCTGACCGAAGCACACAGCATGCCAAAACGTTGTCGGGTCAAGACCTGATTAAAACTACCTAGGTGAACTTAGCATCTCAGTTGCCAGCATCTCAAAAAAAAATGGCAGTTCTAATAGCATCCAGAATAGCTCTATAGATCCTGATGAGTTTCGAAAATCGTTCTGTCGATTTACCCCCAGAAAAGGGGTGTAGAAGGAATGAAATGCTAACTTCGCGTGGCATCTTACAGCATCTTAACGGATTTTGATTCCTCGATCTCGATGTGATATCAATATTAGGAGTCTGCAACCAGGACTGGATATATTAATAGTTCTGATCACAGAAGGCTGATATTTTTATTTTTCCCATAATTTGTTCAAGACCTCAGCAGTTTCGATTTATTTCCGGCCAGTTCTCTTCAGTTCCATGAAAGTTCTGGGCGAATTTACAACGTTGGCAAATAATTCCGCTAGAATCATATTCTTTCAACCCTGAATGTCTCAATTTCATCCCCCGGACGTGAGATGCTGCTGGTTTCGATTTTTTCCATGCAGTTCTGTAAAGTTCTGCAATAGTTATGGGAGAATTTTAAACGTTGGCAGAGAGTTCCGCGAGATTTATCCGAGGAATGAAATCGAGAAATTTGGGTTGAAAGAGTATGCGTCTAGCGGAACAATCTGCCAACGTTTTGAATTCTCCCAGAAGTGTCATAGAACTTCACAGAACTCTGTAAAAAAAATCGAAACCCAGAGCATCTCATGTCCGAGGAATGAAATCGAGAAATTCGGGGTTGAAAGAGTATGCGTCTAGCATAGCGATCTGCCAACGTTTCAAATTCTTCCAGAACTATCTTAGAACTTCACAGAACTGTGTAAAAAAAAATCGAAACCCGGAGCATCTGACGTCCGAGGAATGAAATCGAGAAATTCAGGGTTGAAAGAGTATGCGTCTAGCATAGCAATCTGCCAACGTTTCAAATTCTCCCAGAACTATCTTAGAGCTTCGCAGAACTCTGTAAAAAAAAAATCGACACCCCGAGCATCTCATGTCCGAGGAATGAAATCGAGAAATTTGGGGTTGAAAGAGTATGCGTCTAGCATACCAATCTGCCAACGTTCCGAATTCTCCCAGAACTATCTCAGAACTTCACAGAACTCTGTAAAAAAAAATCGAAACCCGGAGCATCTCACGTCCGAGGAATGAAATCGAAAAATTCAGGGTTGAAAGAATATGAGTCTAGCAGAACAATCTGCCAACGTTCCGAATTCTCCCAGAACTGTCTTAGAACTTCGCAGAACTCTGTAAAAAAAAATCGACACCCCGAGCATCTCATGTCCAACGTTGTAAATTCCTCCCAAACTATCACAGAACTGAAGAGAACTCGCGGGAAATAAATCGAAACTGCTGAGGTCTTGAACAAATGATTGCAAAAATAAAAATTCCAGCCTTCTGTGTTCAGAACTATGAATATACACAGTCCTGGTTGCAGAACTCCTAATATTTACATCACATCGAGATCGGGGAATCAAAATCCGTTGAGATGCTGTAAGATGCCACGTGAAGTTAGCATTTCATTCCTTCTACACTCCTTTCTCGGGGTAAATCAGCAGAACGATCTTCGCAACTCATCAGGAACTATAGAACTATTCTGGATGCTATTAGAACTGCCATTTTTTTGGGGATGCTGGCAACTGAGATGCTGAGTTCACACAGGAATTAAAGCTCTTGTTTCTCATTCTTCAAATTCAATTACATCAAGCCCATGAAAAGAAACGGAACATTAACATTGTTATTCGCATAGCGTTATTGTAACGCGTTATTAAAAATTAAGTTTGTGTAAAATCGGCAAACATGTTCACAGTTATAATGAGGAACTCACAATAAGAGCCATCGAGCTACGGTAATCCTGTTGTATTGTATTTGAAATTCCGAATAAGAAACCGCGATTGGATACAATTGACGTTCATCGAATCGTTTTCGATCGATTTTTTTAGCAACGGTAGAATTGACGTCAAATGTCGAAGGCTATGTGTTGATAAGGGAGAGCGTGACAAGTTTCATCTCTGATATTCAGGGACGAACAAGTTGATTAAAATATTTCACTCATCAACTGTCATGTAATCTACGTATAAATAGTATGGTCTTGCGTCGGTCATTAATAAATTGGAAATATCTGAGCATCTCGAATTGGATCACGGGGTTCCCTGAAAATTATACCAATTCTACTATCAGCGATTCTCCGTTCTGGTTGTACTACATGGCATAATAAATATATGAGCGACGCATTACAAACGCTGCTCTCTGTTCTGTTCATTGCGTGAAATTCAAGTCAAGAAGCGATGACACGGTTCGGGCATCTGAAGATGATCTCTATCCGAGGTTATTATATCATGTAATATACTTGGCAGTGGATAAATATACCAAGTCCGATGGAACTTACAATTTCAATCTCCAGGTAATCGTTGCTCGACGAAGATTCGATTCGCATAAGAACGGCGTCACTGATTCCAGTGGCGAAGCCCATAGCCACTGTGTCTCTCTTCATTTCCGATCTGCTATCTGCCGGGAATGCGTATGTGATGAGTCCTCGGCCCACTCCAAATTCGTAAGATGTGGCTTCTGTTTAACAAGACTACGTGTTAATGAAATCATCCGGTTATAGTTGGGAAATTAGTTAAACACAACGTGCAATTACTGTGCTCCGTCGCATTCGCAATGAAAACCAGGATGCTCAACAAAAAAAATTAATACCGTGGCTGCACGTGGGCCCTGTGAAGCTCGTCATATCGCAATTGCAAGTGTGAATGTTCCGCTGTTGAACGCAGGTTCCATGATTAGCGCAGACATCATGGGTGCATCGTTTTCCCGAATGCGTTGATGGTGTATCGCAGCCGAATTCTACCAGTGAGCTGGGAATAATGGCTTCGGATAGAAGGTCAGGACTCTCGCCGCTGAGGTCAAGTGAAGCCAGGCAACCTTCATAACCATGACGGCTCAAGATGTGCTTTGGTAGTTGAGCATACTGCGATTTCTCAACGCCACCTGCGGATGTAATTTGTACACGAATCAGTCAGACCCAAGAACTGAATACATGAGAAAGAGCAGCCAGCGCACGGCGTGGTAAGATTGTGAATTTCCCGATGGACGCTTCGGCGGTCGTACGGGGCTAATCATACGGTGATTTATTGATTCAACGTGCAGTATTCTGCTGTATTTCAATGGAAATAGTAATGAAAAAGTATAGAATAGTGCGCGGTTATTTTGCGAGACTAATTCTGAAACATGAAGAGGAATGTCAACCCGGAAAAGAGAAGGTAAAGTTAACAGAACCTGCTATGTTGAGGCTATGGGTGTGATCATATTTTAGAATTTTCTGCTTTCGGTAATGAGATTACATATCATTGAATTATTTTGTGAAGAGTTCCATAATTACGAGAAAAGACAAAACAAAGAAATATAATAAATGTGAAATGAAAAATTGAATGAAATTTCCTCTGAAGTTTTTCCTCACCTACGTATAGAATTCCATCCAAGTCCAAGTTTTCGTTACTTCCTGGACTATGAACGGCTGCCACATGATCATCGACAGCCAGAGTGTGTCTCTTGGGTGCTGGACGACCAATGCTTACAGCGTGCCACTTGCCATCGTTCAACCGGGACCTCAAAGTATCTCTAACACGAACGGGCCCATCCCCCAGGTCAAATACGTAGTGAACATGGCCGTTGACCAACTCAACGGCAATAAAATCACGTTCTCGACCCGCGTTGTACAGTAGAAGTCCGTTGGGCTCGCGTGTCTTGAACTGAAATGATAATAATTTTTAATGAGCAATCAATGAGATGTGTCTGCATGAAAAGGTCGCTGTACTCATATTTAATAAAACGGTGGGTCGAAATAAGCCGAATGACTTCAGTTCAGACCTGTCATCAACATATGTTCACATATGTTGATGACAGGTCGTTCACGTTTTGTATGAAACTATGATCGACAACATTGTACCAGCATCTGAATAGCATCTAGAGAGCTGCAAATCACGACGAAGCATTGAACTTCATGAAGTCATTATTCGAAGATTTGTAAGAAAATTGTACTCAACTGAAATAGACGCCGGTATAAATAATTAGTGAAGTGAAAGTGTATGCGCCGACACTTTTACAGATATGCTTATTTAAAATAAGTGAAAATGCTTTGCTATAATTTACAGTTTTGTAGATGCTATATCTTCGAATGAAAGCCCCACTCTTGAAGATTTATTTCACGCTAGTTATCAGCGTGGTTGGGGCTATACAATTAGATTCCTTATAATAATTATCAATAGCTTAGAGCGACCTTACAAGGAGATCAGTGAATTTTCGGAAGGTGTAGATGATCCTGGCGAAAAATCAATATGCAACATCCATTTCACGAACCGCATCTAAAAAACTGCGAATACTAACGAAGCATTTGATTTCATGAAGTTATATTGAAGAATTGTGACAGAATTGTACTTGTCTTGAATAGGCATCTCGGTAGAAGTGTCGGTGCCAACACTCTCCCCTTACAGATATTTTTACCTGTGTCTACTTCAGATAACTACAATTTGCGCACAAATCTCTGATATAACTCAATAAAGTTGAATGCATTGCAGTAATTTGCAGCTTTTTAGGTGCCATCCATGACATGATATTACAATTGTTGTTGAATATTCAACAACAAAGTAACTCGCCTCGAGAAAGTATGATTTTAGAAATTAGTTATTAGCGTTAGTCAGCCTGGCTGATGAACGATCCGATATTTATTGCATATGTCTAATATACAGGGTGATTCAGGATTCATGGAAAAGATATCGGGAACAGATTTCTCGGGAAATTCTAAGAATAAAGTCTTTTTTTGAAATATTCGTGCGGATGTCGAGTTAGTGTGGTTCTCGAGTTATGCCTATCGGCGTGGTTGAGCAAAGACGCAGAAAACTCCAATGCTTAGAGTGAGCTGTCACGCGAATTTTATACGTATATATATAAATCGAAATCAACTGGAATCGTGATTAAAACTGTTGTCGTTGTTCGAGGATAGCCGCAGTTATGATTGCTTCAAGCTGTTCCGGTGGACTTGTATATTGTTATCGATCATAGTTTCCTTTGTCAGTTTTGCCACGTCAAAACAAACCCCCGCCACCCCCCGCCTCGTTCCGGCGCTAAACCGTACGGCAGCTTTGGCGCACCAAGACGAACCCCCTTCCCTCGCTCCCACTCTAACGCCATCCCATCACCTACAACTCAGGCCAATCCGCCGCACGGGCCTGCTTCAAAGCGGATGCCCCTCTCACCGCGAGACCCTCCCGGCCCGCGATGGGCTCGACAGTCCCACTGACTGAAGGTCGCCTCTAATTGTAAGATTTCTATATGCCCCCTGCCGCCAATGCCTGAAGTCGGTTGTAATTGCTACAACGTTCACGACACCCGTTATTGCCATACTTATTTATACTCCCAGATTCATCCACGCATGTACTCGTCCTACGTATGGGTAGAGGATACAAGGAAGTGGGGGAATGAATGACTGGGTGATTACGAGTATACAATTGTGGCATTTATTGTTTTGTATGTGCAAATACAGTAAGAAAAAACTCATTCTAAGAGTGAGATACAAAATATTAATGATATATGTACACGTGAGTACAGAGAAAGAAGAACTTGGACTAGGGTTGAGATACTAAATCTAAATCGTTATCGCATTTATAGTTCGGCATGCGCAATTACAGAGAGAGACGATTTCATACTCGGATTGAGATACAAAATCTTAATAATATATACACGATGGAGTGTATGATGGAGACACCAAATCTTAATACTAACAAGTGAATACAATTT
This sequence comes from Phymatocera aterrima, assembly GCA_963170745.1. Lineage (NCBI taxonomy): Eukaryota > Metazoa > Arthropoda > Insecta > Hymenoptera > Tenthredinidae > Phymatocera > Phymatocera aterrima. The sequence continues at coordinate 9,874,794 of OY720667.1, forward strand.
AGATAAACGGTAAACATACAGACTAGACAAGCACTCTCACCAAGAATAAAGTACCATGCGAAATCTCAATATCACGTAAAACAGAAAGAGAAAAAACTTACACTAGAACGAAGCGAAAAATTTTAATACCATGTGGTGACAATTCGAAATAGATTACGAGAAAGAGTTTTTCACGGTTGCATTCATTTATAACAAATTTTTCGTGCTTCAATTGTAAGGCTATGTTTGTTCTCTGGCACGCAATGTTGAGCGCGACGAGAGCGAGCGGAATCGAGGGCTTGACGCTTCGAAATTTTCACATAAAATAATGTGTTATAAAATGATTCTACGATGCGATCGTTTTTCACATGGTTATCAGTAAATATATCGAGAAACCGACGCAAAGAAAAGCCAGCAGCCATCAAATACACAAACATAATACAAAACTGACCACATAGGGACGGGGAGAAACTCTGGGACCGTCTGTCGTTCCATTCGTATCGACGGCACTTTCTTCGTCGGCATCGTCGCTGGTGAAGGATAAGCTGTGGCCGTCCAAAGCTGTCAAAGTAGCTTTCGTGGCCGAAGGAGGTGGCATAAAATGCCACCCAGTGCGTGCCGGGTTGCGCGTGGTCGTCAGTGTTTGATACGACAGCCGCCGGAAGTGTCCACACCAGGAGAACCCGGTCGGCTGGGAAAACTTTTTGCGAGCTGTTCGGGAATAATGCAGATGATACGTTTTGAGTTTGAAGACTGTTCATCTTGAGTGTATTCCGAAACATTCATACCAAAGCCCGATGACTCCTACGTCGAACGCGTTTTCTATCTAGTTGACAGTTCGAGAGGTTCTAACGAGTCGTAGCTGACGTATGTTGGGGTGGTAGAGTCGGCGGACTCATTTGCATTGCGAGGTGGCTTGGTCGAAGTTCTTGGTGGAGTAGGTAGTGGTGCAGGTAAGTGCGATGAGGGTGGTTTATTCAATGACTTCCGCTCGGGAGGACGCGGTGGTTGTACCTACTGATGTCGTCGTTCTCGTACTGACTCTTCACACTGCACTTTGCGACTGAGACTGAAGCTGGGTATAGGCTGGTTATAATGGAACTCGAACTTGCCTCTGATCAACTCACCGTGAGCCGGATAGTTGTATCATCGGAGTCATTTGCCTTCAGAGACCGATTTTATCAATTTCAGAGCATTATTTTAGGCACACGAGTAAAATTCTTTTTTGTCGACACCGTGAAAACGACAGTATTCATTTGACAAATCGAGTTTGCCAAACGGAGGACAAAGGACAACTGGAAAACTCTGGATTAATGATTCCTTGTGATGTAACAGCTTTTAGAAACTGTACCCCTCATGCCCCCTGGTGTTAGGGTGCGGTAGGGCGAGCCGGCAATCTCTCATTGATTACCGTGAACATTTTTCAACGAGATGTCGCCATTGAACCATTCGATGCCATTGTGATCGCGTGTGACGTAGTTGTCCACAGTGCGTAGCTGCCGAAATCGGCAATGACCTGTCGCGCACTGTCAATCTCTATGCGGTTGTCAAGTTCAGCGTAAACGATGGAATTAATGGTTTCTGTAATAGCCTCATCGAAACGCACCTTGATACTGAGGGTACCGTGCTTGACGAGTGACCAGTGAGATGGACAGTTGGCCGATAGATCAGGTGTCGGGTCAAAGGCCATCGGACCATTTCCTGTAGCGAACTGGAGACGATTGATGCCATTTCCCTCGTTGAGAGAGTGTGTAGCCGTTCCCGAAAACAGCGTATGATACACATTGACGTATAGATGATCTTTGGCGAAATTAGGTACAAGTGGTTCCGGGGAAATCTGCACGCCGTTCACATACAGCGATAAACATTTCAACATAAGGTGATGAGAATTGAACGGGTTCCGTTTTCTGTCATCGTTGAAGGCTTTGTTACTGATCACACCGAGTATCACACGTTTGGATTCCCATTCTCTGGACAGCTGAAACACTCGTAGTAACAGGGTAACGGTGCAGCGGGTCCGATTGTCGGGAAAAAACTGCATGGAGCTATTGCTAGGCAGAGTGATGTAAAACTGGTCCTTCTCTTTGTCGCAAGTGATTCGGTTACCATATACGAGATAACTGCTTTCCTCAAATAGCCGCTATGACTCTGTCTCTACCAGCAGTGCAAAGAAGATTGGCGCACGCGAGGGCGCAAGAATTAACCGGAAATGCTGCAGCCAGAGATCAGTGGATAAGATAATGGTATTTTGGAACAGTGTTTTGTATGGATTTTTTTTTGCATGATGCGTAGAAGGATGAAGATGAGGTAGACGTTTGTCAATGTCTGGATTGTTAGAAGACAAAAATTCTTTTCATTTATGACGAACATTTTATTTCATTCAAATAATATCTATCATCAGGTTTCAAATGACGAGTATTTCGAAAGATGAAGATATTATATCTACGTTTTCATCCGTACTTTCACGTTAGGTTGGATAGAAAACACAGTTTCGATAATATTTACAAGATACAATTTGCTTCATTCATCATCACCAGTCATATGATACAAGCCGTATCTTATCACGTGTTCGTACAATTGTACTCTATTATTTTGTTTTCAGTATCTGTATTATCATATTACATCATTACATTATCGTTTGATCCTATCGCATCGTAGTAGGATCGACATTCGCTTGTTGTATATCTTGTTGCGAACGTAATATATATTATATATAAATATATTTTATACAATAAAATACATATGTATATCACAACAGGTCGATATACACGTTTCCAAATTTCATCTTTTCTACGACATATAATTGAGGAGTCGTCTTTATTATGCACGCCAATCCTGGCTAGGCAAAAACAATACGCTCGAGCTAATCCTGAGCAGTTTGACACTGCTCCAGTGTCGTTAGTCGCCTACACGCGACCGATAGCGATAGCCAACTCTGGGACTGTGCTAGATTTCAGCACTGACTCAGTGTTGTACGCCAATTCAAGGCCAATACACAAATTTCATCGCTGGTACTACAGCTGGATTCCAGTATCGATTCAACGTTGGTTGCTACCGTGGTGGCCGACGTCATGTGCCAAGCATGGGTCTCGCGTGACCATCCTAATCCAATGCCACTACTTTACCAACCCAGGTGAGCAGTGTTGTGACTATGCTGTAATATCAGCAGCGGACCTTGGGCGGATTGTATCATCCTACATGGGCTATATATACTCTAACGTATTCGACCACCAGCGCTAGCAAAAGTCACGTGATCGTCAGACCACATGTGGGCGGAGCATCCGAACAAAGAAACGCGTGACTATAAAAAGGATCGCACCTCAGCGATCGCTCTCGATTCTACGTTGCACAGCGCACGAAAAGACGTAGCACCGCTCGCTCAAGTGAATTCTACTGTAATATTTTTAAATTTCGGCTATCTGTAGCACGGCGCTCAGATAAGCAAATAATTCTCCCTCAAACTCATTGTACGAAATTTATTGTACGAAATTTTTTTTTTATGCACAAGCAAACCTTATTCAACAAGCCTGGATAATAATTAGGAATTGATTAAATGAGCGATCTGCAATAGCGGAAAAAGTTTTGAAATGGAGCTAACCTGAAAGTAGACGTTGGTCTCAACGTAGGCCTTCAGTACCGGCAGTCCGACGAAAGTATGCTTTGACGTGAATGTGACCGGATGGTGGACAGGGTGATTTCTCTTTCCAAACTTTCCCGTAACCCTGATGATCGGCGTCGCTTCTTGATGAGAGCTTTGATGTGTTCCAGCGTTTCGAGCAATCTCGAGATAAGGGTAACCGTTGAACCAGACTTGCTGAAGTTGTCCGATAAAGTGCGGTACATCTTGCTCAGCGTGGAGGTACCCGCCGGCGTGTAGCGTTCGGAATTCAAGGATGCTCTGCTTTCCCAAAAGAGTTTCAACTATCGGAGAAATTACCAATTCATTTTCAGGGATATCAATTTTCATCATACCGAGGGCAGGTAATGTTAAATAACGAGGCACGATTTATTTAGAAGAGAAAAAGAATAAGATTTGCTCTAAATTTGCTGGTCCGAGATTGTCATTCTTCGAGAACCTAATCCAGGCCCGCGACAATACTTTGGGGATCCAGATCTGGTGAAGGTATCTTTCTTCGTACATGCCACACCCATAAATATATGTGCGGTGAGAATTAGTGGCAGGTACAATTTGGTAGAGAATACCTGTTATAAACTGCCCCTTTTATTCCGTGGTACTATATTACCATCTTTCACGACATGATTTTGTCGTATCAATAAATAATTGGGAACGTAGCGGCACGTATTAGCACTTGACTATGTCTTGCGATGAAGACAAATGTCGGGTAGTATCTGGAGAGTTTTGGAATTTGAGAGCCACAGCTCCAGCTCCGCCAAAAGAGCGTTACACATTACCAAACCTAATTGTTACCCAGACTCACATTTACATTACGAGTCGGTATAACTCTTCTCTGCAGGGAAGGGGGGGGGGGGGGGGCATGTTACAAAGGATAAATCCACCTTTACATTTATCACACACAGGTTTGGTAGTCATCGATGAGAGAAGACATTTATGATTATCAAATGAACTATCGATTGCTGCGTCAACCAACATTAATGTAAGAACATTCATCTTTCAAACTTCATACTGATAACACGTCTCGTGAATACAACCCAGTTTTATCTATTCATTTGATTCTCCCGTTTGTCCACTTTATTTCGCTCAAAAACCCATTTCTATTGCGTTGCAAATCAAGTTTTGCAACAATATAATTATCATCAAACTCATTCTTTAGCATCTTCATAATGAATACACGTCTCTTGAAAACAACCCAGTTTTATCTATTCAGTTAATTCTCCCGTTTATCCACTTTATTTCGCTCAGAAACCCATTTCTATTGCGTTGCAAATCAAGTTTTGCAACAATATAATTATCATCAAACTCATTCTTTAGCATCGTCATACACATATAAATACACGTCTCTTGAAAACAACCCAGTTTTATCTATTCAGTTAATTCTCCCGTTTATCCACTTTATTTCGCTCAGAAACCCATTTCTATTGCGTTGCAAATCAAGTTTTGCAACAATATAATTATCATCAAACTTATCCCTTAGCATCGTCATACTGATAACACTTCTCTTGAAAACAACCCAGTTTTATTTATTCATTTAATTCTCCCGTTTATCCACTTTATTTCGCTCAGAAACCCATTTCTATTGCGCTGCAAATCAAGTTTTGCAACAATATAATTATCATCAAACTCATTCTTTAGCATCGTCATACTGATAACACGTCTCTTGAAAACAACCCAGTTTTATCTATTCATTTAATTCTCCCGTTTATCCACTTTATTTCGCTCAGAAACCCATTTCTATTGCGCTGCAAATCAAGTTTTGCAACAATATAATTATCATCAAACTCATTCTTTAGCATCGTCATACTGATAACACGTCTCTTGAAAACAACCCAGTTTTATCTATTCAGTTAATTCTCCCGTTTATCCACTTTATTTCGCTCAGAAACCCATTTCTATTGCGTTGCAAATCAAGTTTTGCAACAATATAATTATCATCAAACTTATCCTTTAGCATCGTGTTTCAATTACCAAATCAACTAAAAATCCCAACATCAAGAGTGAGCTGTTCTGAAACTGTCGGTACAGGATCACATGGTTTGCCTTTTTACACCAACCCAAAGTTTAATTCTTGTGAAATACATGTAGGAATCACAATGTGGAATAGCTTTAAATAAAGTTGCAAGGATGGGACAATTTCAAATGACATGGACGTTTTCAAACTATGGAAATAGGACAAATCATAATTTGTTCTATTTACCGTGTATTGCAGGTTCATCGTCGATTTGTAGCTTCATGGAGCTCGCCCTTCGGGAAAACTGCAACGTGTGCCAAGTATCATCATTCAGTCCTTGGCCTGCCATGATTATCTAGAAAATAACGAAAATTATGTCATGTTATGACTAAATTGTCCCCTATTTCATACCATAACTGTCATTCGTTGATGGCTCTACGTGTGATCAAAAGACTTGATGGAGTCACACGTCAGGTACTTGGTCGGATAATATCTGACCGACTTTAGGAGAAACATTTCTTTGATTACGTATTGAATAGCGTTAATCACCCAGATGCTGCGTGAAATTTCGAATACACCCATATTGAGAAATCTCTGTTTCAGGTCGAAAGAGGACCGTAGTTTGAAAAATACGAGGTTGGCGTTTTTTTTACTGCTAGTCAAATGTCGAAAACCGTCACAATCATCAGTTCCCGAAATGCCCATGACCTAGTAAGCTGAGCGCACAAATCATCGCAACGGTATTAATCGGGAGACTCGGTAGAGTCTCGCGCAAAGTATTATTGTGACCGAGCTCTTTTCCCAGCACGACTCGACAGAGCCCAGACAGCACATGATATCTAGAGAATATTTGAAAATGTCTGAAAATATTCGATATATCTATCCTGACCATATTTCCGGTAAAGTATCCAATCGTAAATATACTCACACGTTCATACTAAATCTTCTGAATATACCTTCGATGAAATCATTACACTAGAATATTACAGATTACCGGATGTATTTTCTAATCTTATACAATTTATATACATAATATGAAGTATTAAGTCAATGATGATTGATGACGCCGCAGTGAAAGTTTATCATTTGCTGCACTATATCATAATATAATATACCATCATTAAAATTTTCGCGCGTTCGCTCAATTCCATGCGGAATATCGATATTACAATGATCGATATACATATCTCTTGGATCGTTTCGCGCGGAATGGGCCGTGGACGACCATTTTGATAAGCCAGTGTTCTCTACCATCTCTACAGTGTCGTACGCGTGTCGAAAGAGCAGTTTCTTTGTTTTGTAGTACCTACGCCTCATGTTGTATTGTAATTGTTTAAAATGGTGAGTAAATTCAAGAATAATTCATAATATCTGCGAGTCGATTATTCAGTGCGTAAAATTTGCATCCGACGTGTAGAAGTGCAACACCTGCGACCTGTCGAAACATAACCCTATTTTTATCCTTTGTGTGCGCAGTGGATTGAAAGAAAGGAAAAACCGACTAGGGTAATTTGTTATTGAATTTTCATTGAAAATATTTATTTATGACGTTTTCTGTTCAGTATCGCTTAAAAAAAACGCATAAAAGTCAGTATACAATTTAATTTCTCCAATGTTTGAACCAATAATGTTTTACTGACAATATTGATTCAAATAACACAAACATTAGTCCGTTATGACATTATTTTCATCGACACACATTATTAAAGATTGAAAAAAATAATCAAATCTTACACAAACATTTGGTAACCAATGTTCAACGAAACAATTTATAGTGTCTATATATATATGTCAAGCAGGCAATATCAGCCAACTCTCAAAAACTCTGCCCAAATGTTTTTTTATATAATTTGCACTCAATGACGTATCAAGTCAAGGATGAGTTGTATCTTAGCGTATGATTTTTTAACAGGCAATGTATCCGAAGATGTTGAAAAAATACAACTAGCCAATTATGCGTTTACAATGCTGTCCATCGTGTCTATGAAAGCTCTTGACCCTCTCATTAGCATATCAAATTTTCAAACAAATCGGTCAAATCAATTCCAAGAAGAATAATTATTTATTATTTTGGATTTTTTCCAAAAACAAATGGAGATTATAGTCTGAAACTTTCAGCATTCCATAAAATATCATCAAGATAGAAGTAAGAGGCATTTTAACCATGCCCATCTCTCTAGATGGCCTTCTGTATCATATCGTGCAAAATTGTCAAGTTATTGAAGAAAATCAGGTCAGCTGCATCGAAAAATGAATAAATAGTGCAGCCCAAAAACCGACATATTTTCACGCCTGAACCACGAAGTGAGATGATAACGGAAATATGAATATATGAGTCCAGGAACTTACCTTTTCCCGATCACTTATATGAATCAGCATTTTGGCTTTGCCTTCTTCTAAGGAAAGCTGAAGCTGATCTGAGCTGTTCTCGAGGCTCGTGGCTAACAGTAATCCCCGAGGTTTCACCGTTTTGAAGCGGACGGAGACCTCTTCGGCTTGAGTTTTTGATTCTTCTGGCATAAGAGCAGTCATTTGTTGTGAACCATTTAAGTGGAGTGTCGATGCATCTATGAGAGTGAAAAGTCAGCCATCAATCAACTCAGATTTCATAAGTTTAAAAAAGGGTGCCAACTCAAAGAAATTTCGCTATTGCATTCGATTCATGATAATCGAATATATTTTATCTGCATGATTCCCTTATGTTGTTCTGAATAAAGTGGTAAATTATCAAGGTTTCGTAATTTTCTTGGGCAAAATCACTTTTGTACTGTTGCATGTGGATGATACTGCTGAACCACGTTTCCTCAAGAAGACAATTTAAAAATAAACATATTTCGGCGCAACAACCGTGGAAAATGAGTTGTCAACATTTTGCGCACATAGAAATTTGAATTTCGATTTGATATCAAATATGTTAGAGCAAATATTGAGTACGACAGGAGGAAAAGCAGTTTGCTGTACCTAGGTATATGGAAGGTTCAATGCCAGTTCATATCATCAGATCTATTCGCAGATCTATTAATGAGAGTGAATAATAATTCAGAGGATGATTTCCGTATTCCAAGAATGAATTTGCGTTCCAGCATTATAGCCAGCCGAAAAATGCCTGTGCCTTGAAAAGTAGAAAATTCTGAAAATTCATGACGCCGATGAAATTGATCTGATCAGTGGATGGCGAAATAGACTGTTACATGTTTGAGGCCACGGTGTACTCGTTTTAGGCCGACATAATCTATTCTGTCGAATATCTCGGGAAACGGTAATTTCAATTGGATCATCTGTTTGAGATTCGATAAATTATGGAGAACAGGTTCGATCAATAAGTTGGAGGTGACAAATTGTGACGTTGCACACGTGAGGCAAATCACAACGAGGCAAGCTGAGCCGAACCTCTCTCGAGTTTCGACCGTTAAGTGAGATAGATCAACACTTACACGCAGTGCGAAACAGAGGGCCGACTGGATGTTTTATAGGAAATTATGAGTTGCGGCGGTAATGGACGAGGACGAAGTGCCTACATCCCCGTCCGAAGAGGATAACGGTGCAGACCTACCTAGCGAACATCTCAAGCGAAGTCATCGGCCCAACGTATGGTGGAATATCGTAAGCGCAAGCGTGACAAATGTGGACAACTTATGTCTAATGAGGACAGTGCCGCAGTTCAACTGAGCGACTCAGCAGTACCATCGACATCTCAAGCCAAGTCACAATGCATCGTAGGATGAAATATTGCGAGCACGAGCGTGAGCAGAAATTCGACAATAACAACGTTGCAGGTCAACCGAGTAATTCAGCAGAACGTCCAACGTTTAATGCCAAGACACCAGATGATGACTCATTTAGCATCAATTAATATCTCAACCACGCCTATTAATATGCGAAATTGTTATTTTCTAACTGCATTCTATATTATTCCACTATATTACCTTGAATTGTTATAATTGGCTTCGAGAATGAATACAAAATATATTGCGAAAAATAATACAAACGGTGTTATTATTTCAATCCCAAGTTTATTAGATGATTCACTTTATGTATTACATGGATTGTGAGTTCCATAAACGTAACATTAATAACTAACTTCATTAACGACACGTCACCTTCTAGCAAATATGTATGTGATTTAGGTTCAATGTATAATTGCTTCGCTAAAATCCTCGATCGGCGATGATTACTCAAATTCTATATCCGACATATGTCATCACAATGATTATAATATTCAATAACAACTGGAAAGCACATGAATATGGCTCTTCATGGGAGCGGTTCTCTTCTTGAGTCGATCGGCACATATCGCGTACAATTATGCTCAATAGGTTATGTGGCAAGGACTTATTTGTTGCTCATTCCTCTTTGAGACGTACTCACTGCAAACTAATTCTCCCTCTGGGAAAGTATTGTTAACCCGCCCTGGGAATTGTTGTTGTTAATTGAAGCCGTTAATTGATTTTGTTTGTCATTCTACCAGAATATATCACCGTTATCTGGGATCATTGTCAAATCCTTGCGCCTTGGCTCTCACTTTATTTCTCAACGAGGCCTACCTCCGACGTCCCACCCCGCGCCATGATCCACCCCACTCTACCGATCCCAAGTTGAGCTAGGTCCGCCCCGGCTGACCCGTAAACAGGAATATCGGTACTCGGAATAAAGAAAAAAAATGTGGACACTGTGGTCTGAACGAAAATCGTTGACTCTAATTAATTCCAGGTGAAATCTTATTTCAACTGGGATATTGCATCAGCACCTTGAGCGGCTAAAGTTAGATCTGAAACTAGCCGCGGCCATTGCATACATTCTGTATGGAGTACGTTCGCCTCATCTCTAGCTTCCAGATTAGGAACTACTGTAACCCACCTTTGCCACACGTTGGTCCTGTAAACGATGTTTGTGTACAGTCACAGTGGAACCGATTCCACCCCTCCAGGCAATGTCCACCGTGCATACAGGGCTGCGATGTACAATGCGGCGACTGCACGTGACAGGCAAGTCTCACAGCACCTAGAAAAGAGCAGAAATCGTTCTTAGAATACATATACATAGTTGCATATACATGCAATGGAAAGTTCGATTCGAATCGGAAGCAAATGAAATGAAAACGAATATACACGAGTGGGATTGTAGTAAACCATACCGCGTTAACCTAAGTAAATCAGCCACATCGCTGTTAAATCGAAACTTTGGCGGGGGTTCACGGGCGAAGCCTCGTTGGGGGGGTGTGGGCGTCGAAGCCCCCCACAATAAAAAAAAGTACATTTCTCGGGCAACAGATTTTCTGATGCACTCTTTGCTTCTTCGAGAAGTTCACGCGTCAAAGAATCTTCGTACTCACTATCCTTCTTCTATATCCGTCGTAATAACGAACAAAATTTTGCACAAATAGTGAAGATCAATGTTGAAAGACAAAAGTATACCACGAAGTATTACAAATTCAATCATAATATTGTATGAGACAAATTACGGTCGACTAAATGCGTGCGAGACTTTTCCAGGACTACGGTCTAATTTTCGATTATAATTGTCTGTTATGCTCAATCTGCGTACGGATGACCTTAGCGTCTCCGTTTATGATAGTGAAATTTGTAATATCATCCATACGTGACTCTCATAGGTTTATCTTCAGCCAACAGGGTGAGTCATCCTTAACAAGAACAGCATTCGATTTTTGTTCGACAAGTATATTAAGAAAATTATTGAACTTCACTGGTTCTCTACCTACAGGAAATAGTGTGTTTTGTTATTGTTGTCTTAGGGATTGAGTGAGTTCTCGGGGAGTCAATTAGAGTGTAGACGTCGAGGAAAGATTTTATTTTTCTGTTACATATTACAATAAATGAAATCAGTTTCGCGGAGGGTCCACAACTTGAGCTGAAACGTTGACATTCGAAATTGACGTGATCACTGACCTACATCTATCCAAGAAGTCATATGCAATAAATCTCTCCGTTACGATCTACTTTGGGTCAGAGAACTCGAAAATTCGCTAACGATGATGTGATTACATTTGAACCAGAAGAATATGGGACATAGTTTATAGACCGACCTGAATCCTGTTGTTGCGCATATCCTCCTATGTCGACTGGATTCCCGTCGATAACAAGGTCTCTCATGCAGCCAACATAACCTTGTCTCAGCGCGCCGCTCCATAATATTGAAGGGACGGTCAGAGGGGCAAAAGTCGCACCGACACCTCCGATGTATAATAAGCCGTCAAGATCTAACTGCGACGAATCACCTGGGGAGAGAGGGCTTTTTTGATTATTTTACTCATAAAAAACGATCGTTATCATTCAAAGATGGAAATTATAACTTTATATACTTTGGGTGCTCAGAGAAGGTACGAAAGGCAAAATGGAGCTAACGACACGACAGGAGAGTTAGTGGACCTAGTTCCGTGGCAGAGGGGTGGAACGCGGTAAATAAAAATACACCACGTCGCAGTGCGTATAATGCCACTTTTTTTCGGTCTAATGTCCACTATCGCTTTTAATTCGATAACACCAGGAGGTAAGTACCAGAAAATATGCATCATTTGACTATCTTGTGTGCGCAAGAGACGTATCTCTTCCGCAAATACGAATTTGAACTAAGTTTTTTTTCAATTATCAGCTGATGTAGACCAGGCGAGAGGCTCTGTTCATCGGCAGTCTGACGTGCGATGAAATGTTACCGTAGTCTTATGATTGCTGATTTCCTTGAGGTTATCAGCCTCAACACTCGTATGACGATTTGTGTAACACGTGAAAATTGTTCCACTCTACCACGAGCAAGATATCTGTGGAGGGTGGAGGCCGTGACAAAGTTTTGAAATAGGGCCATACGGTGTCGACGTATAAGGCAATTGCGTAGTTCCGTTTGCCGGGTATTGTAATAGACGTATCGAATACTCGCAATTTTCCCGCTCACCCGGTGTACGAAATTCAGCCGTTGTTCCGTCGACGGTCAAGCGGCCATCGCGTTCAACGCGACGTAACGCTACGTCGTGCCATACGCTGTCGTCAACGCGATTTCGTGATGCCCTCATCTTCACGGGACCGCTGCCAAGATCAACATGTAGATACAGGTGACCACCAAGTATTTCGAAGGCGAAGAAATCCGGCTAGAAAGATGAGAATATTATACTCATTGAGTACCACTGAGTTCGAAAGTGTTGTGTACTCGCAGTCACGTTCTATAAATTAAATTCTGATCAACCGCGGTTAGTATGAAAACATGTTGTATTTAATTATCAATTGTTTCAACGGACAAATTACGAGTCGAAATTTGTCCGTTGAAACAACGTACATATGAAAATATGCATCAACATGGGACGATGAAATGTCAACACACAGTAACACTAGTTTCGAGTAAAGATTCCTTCAGCCCCTCGGTGGTCTAATTGGACAAGGCGTCGCAGTACAGTTGCGACGGTTCCGGTTCAAAAACCCGGGGCGAGGTAACTTTTACTTAAAAAAAATTTCACAAAACTGTCTCTTCCAGTTTGTTTCAGTCTTTCTAAAGTTTGCACGCTTGAACAGAGGAAGAATCTCTGTTTAGTAAAAGATAAACGCATTGATATGCAACTTTGGTTCGGCTAGTCCAATGAAGTCACTACCATCTATGTACAGACTTCGAACGACAGATTCACCACATACAAAAATAATAATAGTGTTTTGGTGTTAATATTTTAATATATTTAAATAATAATAAACATTGTTACATGAATGTTATTTTCCATTTAAATTATCCAATTATTCGAAAAGAATCGTTTCAGTCTCGATCACGACTCAAATATGAAAATATTCATAATGACCTGTATTAATACATGTATATACCATGAAACCATGACTATTGTCTCTCCCACAGCTGTCATCCACCGACCTGTAATTTCGCGGGACATGACTCTTTCTTAAATTATAATAACCCCAAAACTGACGATCGTGGCATTGGTTATTTTATTGGTTAGCTCATCAATTATAATCAATACATAATATAGATAAATGAACACCTAAAATTTATCAACAGGAGTTATTGAATGATAGTGATAAATGAATATTAATAATAATAATAATGATTTGATAATTGAACCATTTTTTTAAGAATCATTTTCTCTCACGAGGATGATAGTTCTTACACATTTCTTTGCCCTGTATTATATTGATCGTTAATTACGTGTATGATTAACCTGTGGGTTAACTTCTGTGTATACATTTTTGTTATTAATCCACCTGTATTATTCATCGATTCGAATGAATGTTTCATCTGTATCGTTATGACCAACGTCCCCCCTGAATTGCTTCATCTTTATGTCTGACAAACCCCTGGCTGTTGAGGCAAATTATCCTACTTTTTGTGCTATTTGGTTGCTCTCTTTGCTATAAACTATTATTTATTTTACTTTTCTGCTTCTCTAGTTCCCTAGTATAACACGGGCAATTTGGATCGTGCGCCCCGTGGTTTGAGTCAATGATTCTTAATTTGAATACTTTCGATTTTTCTTTACAATTCACACACTTCCTACTTTCGCCATCACACTCTGCATTTTTGTGTTTTCCCGCAGCAGAGGCAGTAGATGAGGATGAAACAGTCAGCTCTCACTCAAGCGAGAGTATGTTCAACGATCTACTTTTAATTATTCTATTTCTCAAAAACTGAGACGGGGCAATCAGGAGTGAAGTAATTGGAGTAATTGGGAGCAAGAAAGGAACAGGTGTTTTCTGATTCTTCCAGGCATGAATATCCATTTTGCAAATAGAAAATCAACGTCGTTTGGTGAGGAATGTATATGGCGCATGTGTGAATGGGTCTGTTTCGTCGCTGCGAGTCTAGATTTCCGTCATTATACAGTACGATGAAGTCATTTTCATTACACTAGACACCTACTCCTATAGGAGTAAGATAGATTCGAATAAATGAAAATCAAGGATTGATTCCAACGAAGAATTCAAATAATTCAGACGTACCCTGGTGTGACCTCCACTTTTACTGTACATGACCAGACCGTTTGGTTCGTTCGTTCGAATTTTGAATGATATACTTCCGGATTTGGCAGCTTTCCAGGGCGGTAGAATCTGAAACAATCAAAAGAGAAGGCTTTGAGAATCTTTCAAAATTTGTTCTCTCGCAGTGTGACTTCACAGCAGTTGGGTCAACGTGAAATCTCACCCATAGAATTATTACAGAATGTTTGCAAATACATAGCGTATGGTAAATATGCCCTACAATTGATTTTACTTCTAAAATTGAGATATAATAAATATATTATTAACAAATAAATTGTGACATGAGTTAAATAACGTAATTTTCTACGATTGAAAAATGCCAATGGGGTAGATGCACCGGTTCCGGCCGCCTTGAGCATTTTTTGAAATATCGAGGTGAGATTTTATACAAGTATGACATTCAGTGACGAAGATGGAAGTGAAAATGGGTTACAGAACGTATACATCCGTTGAATCCAAAGTAGTTTTTATTCAGAATAAAAATGGATAATAAATATTCCTTCGTTTGTTTGTGGGTGAAAAATTTTGAAGATTTGATCGGCAGAAAAATAGTTCTGTTCACGAAGTAAATATTTTACATATGTCAACAAATCTCCTGTATTACCATAAAATACAAGTGACAGCATCAGCTGCGACTGTTATTGTGTGACGTATTATGGAGTGCGTTAATCAATATTAACCTCATTCTCCATTTTATTGAATACGTGGAAGACACGGTTGCCGCGAATAAATTATTTGAAAACAACGAACAGAGCGGTATCACGGGATCCAAAAGTACCGCTCACAACGAGAACGCTCTGTCATTGGCGGATAAAAAGCGCTTGGCATCAGGCTGCATAATCGATTTTCATTGATAACGGTTGCTATCACTGATATATATATATATATACTAACTGGATGGTGGATAGATTCACGGCGGTGGGCGCCACTTGATCTAAAAAAATCGCCTTTTTTGATGGCCACATGAACGTGGGAACATTATCTGCGTATCAGTGTTTAGTACACTGATATATATACTTAAATATCAATGTGCGGTAGTTACTCACAACGCCAACTTCAGAGTATAGTATTCAATAATAAATAATTTGAATGATATCGTAAGCGACGGTGAGAGTTGTCTAATTGTCGGCCATTTCACGCACCCTCTACAGAGCGGAAAGTCTAATTCGCATGCGGGTGTTACGACAGGAGACTTCTGTACCAGTCACGATTCTTCACAAAATGCGTAGAATTCATTTGCATTCTAACGGACTTGTATATATTACACAGTGTAGACTTAATCTAAGTAATATTATGTGAAGATTATAACGTGAGGAGCATTTGATACAAAGATTTCTTACCAGCGTCCCACCTTGTCAGCTGCATAATTTTGAAACAATGTTTCATGTACCCCGTAAGTAGTGCTGGAATTAGGAGACCGGAAATCGGAAATAATATTAACATTGCGGATACCTCTTCATGACCGAGCTTCAAGAATAACTCTATACATAAAATGTCATCAATTTGCCGAATTGTACCTGAAAATAAGTATGTATGTAATACATGCATGCCATGTGCCGTGACACAAATTGAGCATGCAGACTAGTGCTATTGGTAGTGCAGACTAGAGCTAATCAACATTCTAATGTGGATGTTGTCCGACAAGCGATAAAAGTATCAAATGTTATTCTATTTTGATTCATCATTCTATTGACTGATTGTTTTCCAGTCAGGTATCGAATATAGATGCTCTTGATTCGACACGTTTCTATTAAAATAATAGTGCACAATGCTACTCATGAAAAGGAACATTCAAAATATCTATCCACCTAACAAAAAATATGTGTTCAATGTTCCTCGAGCGATCATTGCTCCTTAGTTCTAGGCGACTCGAACGAATAAACACACCGCGCACACGTTCAATAAAAATTGTAATGTGAAAATAAGCTGGCCCAGAATGGAATCAAAATAGTCGCCCGAAATTGAAAACGGAGAATTTGCATAGTTTTAATTGGAAAACAATAAGAAAATAGGAAAATTATCATAATGGCATAACGAAATTTCTAGAATTTCGAACAAAATTTGTGGTCCCGTAAAAATAGGACCTAAAGCGCTATGTGCTAATTTTCCTAAACATGCAGGGTGAGTATAGGCACCAATCAACACTCCCAGCCTTAGCATCCAGTAGAATAGCACACACTGGAGCTCGACTAGCATAATGTGGCGCACAATCGGTAGATCATAGTCTGCGTTATTTTTTCAGGCGCAGGGTGCGTGATTGGATCATGATCTATCCAGTCAAGCGTCGGTGCATGCTTTTGTCTGGATTGTGAAACGTGCCGAGTGTTGAGCTGACTACTTATATCCTGTCCGTGTATGAGAACTGAAACCTTACAGCCCCTTTTCAAAAGGGATTTTAGCTCGAAGGTTCGCCTGAAACGAAGTGTCTGAAGTTCGCAGCATCTCGCACACAGAAGAATTATTCGATTTTTACATGGAATCGTTAGGTTAAAAATTTTTTGGTCGACTGAACCAAATTTTTATTGACTTGACCAAATGCTTGTTGAGCTAATCAATTTTGCTCTGCTTTCTTTGTTGTCAGTAACAAATAATTTTGTTCGTCATCTTCGGTTCCGCTAAAAATATCTTTGATCGGACGTCCTTAGTGGACTAAAAAATCTGGTACACGGAACCAAAGTTTAGTCACCTATTATGAAACGTATTTCTCTGTCCATTGCGCGTGTGTCTTAACGGCGCGTGATCCCATTCTTCATATGGTGGAAAGTAATGCCGACGTTTGTACGTTGCCGAAACTAGGTACAATTCATTCTGGATATAAATAAAGCTTATATATACTGAAACACGAGAATTGCTGAAAACGCGTGTACCAGAAGTACTCGTTTCGAAATTCAGAAATAAATGATCACATATTCATATTATATAATACCATGCGAACGCAACTCTGTGACTCACATGCATATCCAGATAGCACAAAACATCCAGGGAATATTCTTGAACGTTTGAAAATGTCTGAAAATATGTTTGCTATATCATCGGGGAAATGTTCATTCGTAACAATACGCAAATGGTTGTACTATAATATTTGTGGGTATATTTTCAAGACATAATTCAACAGTGTGCATGTAATATTTGTTTGTGATTATTCGAAGTATTTCCAAAATATTCCACAATATGATACCTACATAATAATATATATGTATTACGAAATAATTCATTTCCTTTTCTTAACTGTGACAGAAATTGATGAAGCTTCAGATCAAATTGAGACAAAAGTACCGTCGTATTTTATGGAATTAGTTGAGAAGATCTGCTACAATTAATTCTGGCAAAGTTTACACAAAATCTCAGTGGTATTTTAAACGAATCTGAGAAAATTTTCCTTGTTTCATGAACTCCAATTTGCTTTACACATCCAACAATATTACCGGTTACATCGTGATTATGACAGCATTTATATTCCAGATTTATTGTTGAGAGTACAATTCCATCGTGATACAAATACCTCGTACCGACACCAGGCGTCGCAATATTCAGTTAATTTCTCCCGTGAAATGAAATTAGCAAGGCTATCCAAAGGCTCATACTGCATTGACAGTATTCACACTAACTCGTGTAATTGCAGCACACGCCTACGATTTGTGTTGCTCGCTTACTCTCATCGGAAATCGTCTACTTTCTACGCACTCGTTACACAACATACTATAATCACATAATACAGTATATTCAACAAATATCCGATGATTTTTCAGCATTGATGGAATATGCATTGAGTACTTTCGTACCGGTTGGGGTCCGTTATAGACGTGATCTCAGGAAATACTAAAACAGCCAAGGCACCAATCCCGTTTCTTTGGGAGAAAATATTTATTACCGAATTTCACGTGTATTCTTTCCGTATTGATGTATTCCTAACATTATTCGCAATGGTATACAGTATCAATGAACGAAGAGAGAAGGTGTATTACGGTTCAATACACTGAGAGTAGCATTTGGTTACGTCAGTAGTCATCATTTTGATAACTCAACCATTGCTCTAGTACTGTGAAATGGAATTAGATTCGTTCTAATGACAAAACATACTAACACAATTGTGTTAGCACATCACAAACATGCGGGTGACCGTCTAATAACAAACAATTTTTGGTTGAAGCAACCGAGTGTGTCTACAATACATGCAATGGGTCGTAGTGAAGTGATATGTAATTGATATTTGTTTGACTAGTTTCGTTCATGCACGATTGACACCTGTGTGGAAATTTGCTTGGGGTTACCCGATAATTGCCTAGCCGCTAGACGGGCGATCCCGTCTCGAGCGCAACGGTATAGCCGTCGGATAGAGTAACCCGTCATTAGCGGAACGGTGCAGCTCCCACATAGGATTATCACAGAGTGATGCGCGATGACTCCGCTAGGGGTGTTACGGGCGCTGGTCTCTCTTGCGATTGAAAATGGTCGGCTCCGTAATAGGTGCCTGACTGCCGAGACTATGATCATCGGATTACTCCAAACACGAATCTGAATCGGAATAACGTCGTGACTTTTACAATGACTATTTCAAACGAACGTAAATGAGCAATCGGCGATGATGAATTTGTCAATATTATAATCATAGTTCTAAAATTCATAATAAACATTCAAAAACATCATGAGCTGAATATCAATTTATTCATAAACACGTCTTATTCTTGATATACGGGAAATAATCGTGTAATAAATAATAATAATACGTTGAATGATATATATATGTGACGGAAAAACTGAATAGTACCCGCGTGGATGGTTCGACCAAGATAGTTGAAATGCCTAATGCAGCGTTACATTTACGACTGAGGACTGTCTAGTCTGACTATTTAGCACCCGGATTGAATCCGGGATAACCGGACGGTTACTGGCCAGTTCGCGTTGGCAATTTCTACACGCATACGGATACTGTATATAAATATATCACTGGATGTATGATATACATGAATAAATGTATATATAGAAATATATATCGTGAGCAAACGACCTAACCATTCCCAAATACTGTGTCGGTGCATGTTAATATTGATATGCAAATACGTGAAGGTTGATACGTTAATAGCCATAAAAAAAGTAATAATGTCTCCTCTAAGCTACGGTCGCGTGAGCAGCCAATCAGGTGCGTGATGTGAGCGATCGGGACAAGTGCGCCGGCTGGACCAGAGCTGTTCTCGATAAAGGCTTACAAAGCTTACCAGGTGGGACTCTGGGCTGGTAAAGGTGACCAAGGCTCCGTGTAGCAGCCTGGTGTTGACTGCCGAGGCCTTCTCCAAGGCAACGTCCAACGGTTGGCACCCCAACAACCACAACCACACAGACAACATTTAGATTGATTTAGAAAAGGCTATGCTTTATTATTCACTTACGTTCACCCACCGGCACGAAAACTATCCGTTTCTGAAATAGGCAACTTACATGATATGTGGTTTCAAATCCTATCAAGTTGGTCTAAATTCACGATTCATCACTTGGCCTAGCGTCTGCCAGCGGCGTGATGTGATAGTGAAGCTCTTACCGCTGTTTCCGTCGGTTCTGTCAAGTCACTGATGTCAGCGTGTCAAGCGGTCGACGCATAATCTCATAAAACGCAAGTGATGTTTCAAATTCGCATGCTCGTCAATAACGTATTTTTGGTCGACTGTCGGAATGGTACGTGGATATGATGAAAATTGCCACTTCGTTGAAGGATAATTGTAATAGGGATATCGATTTATTCATTTATTACACGAGCTTCACGATAGTATAACTAGGTTTCTCACCCGTCGTTTTCAAGACTCAGGAGGTAATTTACGAAATCCCTCAATGAATATAACAATAATATAATAATACAAGATAAGTTGAACACTTGCAATACATGTAGCGTTCAGTGTATAAATGATTGAAATGAAATAAATAGATGTTGTAAACTGAAAAACACAATTATATCATGTAAAACGTATGATGACAACACATACAATACAGATTGTAGACAAAAATCTCTAACATTTAATTGAACGTAGACGATTACTTAGATAGACGACCACTTCACAGCGCAACATGCTGAAATGATCACCCAGATAACAAAATGTACGTCCGATGCCTGCGTAATGCATGCATACGGTGCGGATTTTGATGTCTCTCCTCAACGCTTTCAATAAAAAACAAGTAAAAGTTATTCGCTATCTTTGCTATCTTTATAAGTTCTACATACATTGCTCCTTCAAATTCTACTCCTTCGGTATCAGCACTCAGTTTTTTATCACCGATTATTTGTTTTTAACGACATTCACATTTTCTGTTCATTCGTTTTTTGTGTATCAATAGAATCTTCATAATATCGTTTTTCACTTTCTCGAATTGCTGAGACGTTTTCATTCCTGCATTTTCGATATTCTTCCCAGTCCTCTTGTTCCCTTGTCCATACTACTTTTGCGTAACTAGTGTCTCTTTCCCAACATTCTTTGCGCACTTTTTCGTCAATCCACGGTTTGTCTATCCATTTTTCGTACATTGTTGCTTTTTTTACTATTGGTGCTATTTCGTCCATCGAGCTTATCACATTTTGTATTATATTATTTGCAAGTGTGTTTACATCATATTCAATTTCATTAATTGAGGTCATTTTATCCCTCAAGATTTGATTCATCCTCTGTTCGTTAAAATTCTTAAAAACACGTCTATAAAAAATGTTATTGTCCTTTTTAGTCTTCTTTACTCTATTTATTCCTATCTCTACTATATGATTCGACACTTATTTTCTTGATGCGAACCAGCACATTTTCTGCATCTTATCTCATTCCTACATTCTTTTGCAAAATGATTGTAGCCCCAGCATTTATAGCATCGTAAGACACACACATGATCAAAAATTCTACATATTTTCCACCCTACCTTTATTTTTATCCATTGTACCAACTCTTTATGTGTTTTTGAGTCGGCTTCTATTATTACTGTGAAGTCTTCCTTTTTTATTCCAGCTTTTTTTCATTATCTTCATGTGAAAGGATTCAGCTTCCTTGTTAAGTTCATTTTGTCCTATTATTTTTTCAACAACTTCTTCATCACTCATTTCGTCTATGTTTTCTTCAATGCCTATCACTTTTAACTTTGGTAGTTTTTTGTTGGCTACCGTTGTTTTACACTGTTGTACAATTTGCTCTACTAATGCTTCGCTTAGCATTCCCTTACCACCATTTCTTTCACAGTCCAATATTACTTTTCCTCTTTGCCCATTCTTAATTATATTTACTCCGCTTCCTAGTCTCGTTATATCTATTTTGTTTTCAATGAGTTCCATCGTGTTTTCGCTAGATTGCTCTTGTATTTGGTGCTACGACAATTTCTTCAATCCTAGATCTTTTAGCCTTGGCCGCATACGTGTCTCTATTGAGAGTGATGTTGCTGTTTTCTGTTTCTGTTGCTATCCCGTCAGTTGGCTGCTGTGCCTCATTTTGTACTATTTTATCGAGTTTTGTTTTCACAGCAACGATTTCAGCTATAATTTTCATCGGTTCTTTACCCACTTCGTCGCGAATATTTTCCCGCATTTCTTCTATTATTTCGTTCTTACTCTTAATCATCTCGTATACAAAATTTTCCTTAATGTTTTCTATTTCCTTTTTTACAATGTTCCCTATATTATCTCTTATTTTTTCGCTTACTATTCTGCTCTCATTCAAGCTGTCTAATCCTGCTAATAGTTCGCCAATTTTTTGGTCGAGAGTCATTTCAACTTCATCCTCGTCCTCACCCCCTCCCCCAACTAAAAAAATACGTTATTTACGAGCATGTGAATTTGAAACATCGATTATGTTATATGAGGCTATGTAAATCAACGGCTTGACAGGCTGATGTCAGTGGCTTGACAGAACCGAGAGAACCAGCGGTACGAGCTTCACTTGCACACCACCTCCGCCATGGCGTCGCGTCAGGTCAAATGATGAATTATGAATGTATGCCAACTTGACGGGGCTTGAAAACACGTGTGATGTAAATTGTCTATTTCAGAAACGGACAGTTTCCCCACCGGTGGATCTACATTATACATAGTTACTCTTACTGACACTAAAATGAGCTACGTTAATGGATACACGAGTTAATACCAGGTTGCGCAATAGTACAGTAGGCCCATATTTCACAGGATAGTCCGATCAATAAAGGTTTTAAATCGCTATCCGAGCTAGAAACCTGCATTTTGGAGGAAAGGCATTACCTTTGTAATCTAGTCGCCAGATTTGCGGCACGCTTACCGCCGGGAAAGGGTTGGAACGAGATCGATGATGCGCATTTCGCTTATGATTTGAAAACGTAAAACAGAACGAAAAAAGTTTCAAATAAAAGTTGTACAGTGTAAAACAAAAAGGGCCCCAGATAACAATCCTGCGTTGCGTACGTTAACCGCACGCCCTGCGACGCACGCGGTGCTAGCGAAAACGTAACATTGTCGCACGCACGGCGCGAGGCGCATCTCATTGCGACCGTCATGCGTCGTACGACACGAGGCGCTTCTCAATGCGAGCGTGGTGTGTCGCACTGCACCATCAGCCAATAATACGATAAAGGTTATTCGAGATAGCATCAATAATATAATTTGATTATTGATTGCTAAAAGGTGATTCAGAATATCAATTGCAATTACCATAAAAAAATTTGAAGAGATAAAAAAAAAATACACCTTCCGCATCTGCTGTTTTATTTTAGATTTCAACTTTGTCGAGTCAACTCATGGACTGTGAATACCTGACACACAGATCTGACTGAGATTTTTT
Organism: Phymatocera aterrima; assembly: GCA_963170745.1. Lineage (NCBI taxonomy): Eukaryota > Metazoa > Arthropoda > Insecta > Hymenoptera > Tenthredinidae > Phymatocera > Phymatocera aterrima. The sequence continues at coordinate 9,898,110 of OY720667.1, forward strand.
ATTTACTCGACTTGAGACGATTATGAAGAAAAAGATAAATCAATTCGTGTCGAACTTTCAGTGACTAGATGTCTCGACTGACATGAATTTAGTCATTTTTATTTTCATCATACTCGAAATAACAGAAATAATTCTTCTCGTTTGAACAAAATAGCACAGTTCACTGATTAATCGGTTCCAATTGTTCGATTAATTCGTTATGACCATCGGTAGAATTATTTTCGAGTGCTGCTGGTCTTAAATAGCCCAATCACACCAAACTCATTCGGTAACAATTACGCTACGACAAACGTAACATAACCTCTCGACGAATGACAGCCAGCTGTCCGCAATAACAGACGCGATTGGCCATTCAATTATCCTAGTAACATTTTGACGAAGTTGGCCGCATGTACAAACTCGGCGCCGGCGCAGTCTGAGCAAGCCGTTTCAAGAAACTCTCTCGATATGTGGATTCTTGAACAGAAACGAATATTTCCTAACATCCCGAACTACAATATCGACATTCTCTCTTTGCCATGGGCCATCACTCCCGAACGTGGAAGCATATCAAATCAAACAGCAAATCGGAGATGATACCAGTCTGGGCCCGTTTTGACATGAGGTCAAATACCCCACGTATGTATACAGAACTATATACTCACTCCTCCAAATCGAGATTCGGTATCTCAATTTTCTCGTAAAGACAAGTCGTATAGCGTGAAAGGTAATTGTAAACATGGGAAATCACGAACTGCAAATGAATATTGAAAAAATGGAAAAATGTTGCTGCATACTCACGAGGTGAGAGTCTCTGGTGGTGAAGGTGACAGGATCTGAGGCTTTTGGATCCTGGCAAAGAAATTCCACCCGACCCCATGCCGCAGCACCGGAAGCCCCAGTTCTCGCGGCTTCGATCAGCTCCATTCTGACTCCGTCAGCTGCTATCTCAACCTGAGATAACGTGCAAAAATTAGTTTCATATCGGGTGCATGATAATCCGGGATAATTCAATAATAACTCCGGAAGCCACGCATTGTTCACAATATCTGTAACGTATTACCGCGAAAATTTCCACACTAATTCCCATAAAAGCTCAGCATTTGCATTGTCATGTGATGTGAGAAATGCCCAGTACTCATGTAGAAAGAAATTTTGAACAATGAAAGAATTAGTCGTATCGTTTAAGCGTTCGGGATCTTCTTTCGGTCCCTTAAGCTGTGTCACCAATGAGTCAGCATTTGCCGATCGGCACTACCGTTTGGCTCAATTAAATCTCACCAATCTCGCCAATCAAATTCGGCGAGCGGCAGAGCCGATCGGCAAATGCCGACCCACTCTATGGACACATCTTTAATGCAGTGAGACTTTTCAGTTGAATAGAAGCATCAGTGCTCGGGAAATGAAGGCTTATACTCCAATAACAAACCTTTCTGAGACAACCGACAAAATTGTTGATTCGCTTCGCGCCCTGAAGAGATCTGGCATCCGCACCTCCTCCAACGAAGACGCGGTCGCTAGCCAGCCGCGTAAATGCCCCCGCCGTGTGACCATGGTCAGCGAAAACCCCATCGATTACCGCTGACAACTGTAACAAGGTGTAGCAGAACAATTCACGAGACTGTACCAAGGTATGTCGTCTAGAAGGTGTATTCGATGAGGTGAAGCTTGAGTAAAACACTCCATCTCAATAGATCGCAAATGTATGTATCAATAGACTCAATGGAGTCACGCGCCATCTCGTGTAAAAATTGTAAAAAGGAACTGACAAGTAACTGTCCACTTTGCCCTAATTCAATCCGGGCGCTGAACATTTGAACTAGATAGCCCCCAACCGGGAGTGTAGCGCTGCACTAGACAGTTGAACTATCATATTCTAACTATCTGGGTACAGTTCAGTTTTCCTGTCGTATAATGTGCATTAACCGAGACCTCCACAGCCGTAATATATCGAGTCACAAAATTATTGCGGATTACCGTCTATTCATCAAAATATAAGGATTCAATTTGATGTATTGACTTCAGTTATTGATCAATGGATGAAAAAGAGAAAACAAACTTTATCGTTTTTTGCAAACTACTGTAATATAAAATAGCAAAACAAGGGAAGCAGATGCGAAACCTGCTTACCCTGATTATGAGTTTAATTAGAAGGATGGATTCATCAAAATAATTCCTGCAAACATTAGTGCAAGCGGATTTGGTTTCGAAGTTTGTATTCAGGCAAGAAAAGAAGAAACCTAATATCAACTATCATCATCCTTGAAGCGTCCCCCTTTAAATCTCACCAATGAGAAGGGCTTCAGTTTTTCCGCGATTCGAGGGCCCGCAAAAGTATTGTTATATCGATGGAATTTCGGTCATTGGGCATATGATATTTTTGCATCAAATCTCCATGGATCAATAATTCAACGGGATTATTAAAATAGGCATTTGATGTGGGGCACTTTCAAGATTTGAACTGAGAAATTGGACCTGTGGGCGATTTGGTATTTGATGAAACTAACGGCCAAATCTTGACGAAATATGAGAGAAAATATTTGTTTACCCTGCATAAATTATTACATATAGTTTGTCACACTGCGATTACTAAATTGATTGCGCAATTACTAACAAAAAAATTAAGAAATTCGAAAACGATTATGTACTCACCCTGCAGAAGCTAGTGATTGATGAAATCTGTAACATGAATACAAATCAATTATGATTCACGATCGAAAGCATCATCCATTTTGATGAAACAAAATAGAATATAGATGAATAATTCAAACACATTAATAAAAAGATAGCAATAATGGTAATAATAGCGATGATGATATTAATGATAATAATAATAATAATGATGATGATAATGCTGACTATGATGACGATAATGATGGCAACGGCAACGGCAACGGCAACGGCATGGTACCGATAACGGTATCGTAACGGTGACGATAATGATAATGATAATGATAATGATAATGACAATGATGATAATAATCTTGGATTCTACATTCTGACAGCCGTATTTATAGTTGAAACGTTAATTAGGGTGATGTAGAACCCCTATTCGAATGCCACGTTTGCAGTTTTCGGGAATGACTCAATACGAAATTCCAAAATTAATTCACTTTTACGCCAACCGATGTATTAAAACGAACAACGAGTGCCTCTGATCCTTCAAACGGAAATATGCTCTGAAATTTCATTATCGTGGATTCATTACTTACAGAGCGGCACTGATTTCTCACCGCCCAGCCGAGAATCTTTCCGAACTTTTCGTTAAAATCACGCCGTGGCTTGTAATACGGCGAATCACGTCCAATTTGCAGAGCATGAACTAATTATTATATGGCATGAATTTGCGCTGCGCATTTTTTCTTCGTTTCCGACGCCTGGGCTCGGATAATAATCGAAATGTGTGACACGCCCACTTTTTCCGACCAAGAAGTTGAGGGCGACCGTGGAATGGCCTTAAATTCCTGTGGCCTTCAAATGAGGTCTACTATCATACATATTCTGCATTTTATTGTTCAATTCATAGTTCACAAAAATTGAAAGCTCATGATAACTTGTTCTCTTAACTCAATGTCGTGCTGGACTGTTGGATATCCCCGAAAGTGGGAGGGGGTAGTCGTAGTACGAATGCTGGCTCATACAGAATCGAATTTAGACTTTGTTATCACTATTAAAACTTTGGTTTTCAATGATACGACGTACATATATTTGTTGCTTCGAATAAAAAAAATAATGTTTCAATCAGAAAAAGTGTTGAAACTGACATAAAAACTCGAATGCACCTCCGAAATATTTTTTCCAACATGTGCACAATCAGAAATAACGTTTACGAGATATTTCGAGACTATCAGCAGGAAAAAAAAATATTCAGGATATTGCTGGGCTGGTTTTCCAAGTCTTCCGCTAATTAGGCCTGTTTTTTGGTAACGGCTGGCCTAACAAAATTGGTAATGCAACTGGTAAGTTATTGAGCGGTACGGGCATAGATCACTCATCTTTCATTTTGGCGTCATTTGGTAGATGTAGCATAGAGACATCTTTGACTCCATTACAGTACGATTTGATGTAAAATGGACTAAAGATACGATGGCTAACCGTGATGATAACAATTCAGAAGAGGATTGACTCACCTCCTGAACCCGCCTATGTACCACAATTCTGTGCCACTGGTTGTCGTCAAATCGAACTCTTGATGGTTTGATGTGAAGATCCAGCCTGCCATTAGCTAATGTCATACCAACAGCAGCGCCGCCATCTTTGAGTGACACAGTAAGATAATCACCACCTTCGCCTGTAATGGATCGTAAGTTTGCCATAAACATTGGTGCATAACTCTACATAGTACATTGCGCAACTAGTACGCGAAACTGGTGATTTTCGACGAGTGTGAATATTGTCACCCGAGCGAAGCGAGTCGGGTGTAGGGCTCCCGGGTCCAGGGAGCAATTTCTATATGGGCAATGAGCAATATTGGATGATAACAGTATATTGCTGTTCAACAAAGGAATAACAGTAATTCTTGCAACGTACCAGAGTAAAACAGTAGTCCATTCGGTTGTCTCGTCTTGAAGAAGAGACTGATAGATTCCTGGGTACTAAGGACGGGTTCTGCCTTACTGAGGTCTATAGTGAGATACTCCGTTCCTCTGAAAGTTGCTTCTGAGGGTGCTTTATCTGCAATCATAATTACGAAACTCGACTATTATGCTCTATTAATGAATTATGTGACGGCATCTATGCTAAATACAATTGAATGTATTATTCGGCGGTAAGACGTGGACCGTCGTCAATCACAGTAATTATTTCGGTTGTAATTGGTGGAATAGTTTCATTTCGTATCATTTCGATCTTCTCTTGGACCACATTCCAAACCTCATTCTGTTCGATTCTGTCTGAAATTACGGGATAGTTTGTCGACTACTATGAAGGTACTCGAGCGGAATCATTCTACGCAAGAGATGATATTTGATCATTTTCGTCTTGATATTTTTCAGAATCAAGTTGTTGAATGTGGAATTTACGGTTAGTGGCGATTGAATTTCACAACAGGTAAGTTCGTTTAATTGTTCGATTATGATGTGGCATACAGATATCATATTCGTAGGGCTCACCTTTTTCACAGTATATGCCTTCATAGTCCCCAGTTCGACACTCGCAGATCGGCCCGCTATCCGTTGAAATGCAAATGCCACCATGTTGACATGGATCATGGGCCTCACAGGCGTCAGTCATATTGGCAGTGGCCATGCTTCGTAAATTCTGTAACAGAACAAATGCACGCAGTTCAATGTCAAGCCGGAGAAGTTGTCCGTCAATTCACAATGGAACCCCTCTAATCTGAACACTGGCTATTTGAAACCCCGGCTATTTGAATGGAGTTAACAGTACCAGCTACTCAAACTAGCTGGCATACGCCACCATGAAGCTGCGTTTCCCTCATTCTCGAAGATATTACAGGGCCTCTTAACGATACCCAGGTAACCGAAATGTCCGTAGAATGCCTGCAAAAATAAGTGCATGACTTGCGTATCAATACGCGCGTCATGATGTCACTATTGCGACTCGTGTGTCCTCATATGCATCGCACATGCGCTACACATCGTGTCGACACGCTAATGGGTAGCAACTGATTTCACGGCGAGGACTAGCGGTAGGTTTTTGTCATTTTTATTTTATTTTTTAATGATTCTATAACTAGTATTATATTATTCCCGATTGAACTATTAATTCAAATTTTTGGCTGTTGAAATCACCCGGCTGGCTCTTTTTGTACATTTTTTATGTTTATGCCGTTTATTTCATTGTTTTTGTATGTGTGAGCAATTGATTAGTACCATGCCGGTTCGAACAACTATAATATGTCGGCATCTAATGTAGTACTATCTCTTCAGTCTCCTTCACTGTCGCCCGATGATTATTGACATATATTTTTCCCTTGAACCCTAACCCCTAAGTATTGCGTGCTATTGAGATTTAAGGACGAAAATTTGTTGCGAAAATGAGTGGTGACTGTAGACTGCTATGTGTTTCGAGTTGTCAGGAGCATAAGATGAGTAAGTAGAGCTGATAAATATCAGTTTCATTCTTATTTTAATTGTTTGATAATGAAATTCTTAAGTATGCACTTAGTTGTAATTTTCCATTAATTCTTCTTTCTTTCAATTTCCATCGAAAGAAAATAAGTGAGCAGGCCGATTTTATCGGTAAGAAAACTCACTCGAAAAATCGCGAAGGTGCCACGCCATCTAAATTTTCTCATCGGATAAGAGCTCACGTAGATCCAGCATCAATAAGTCGGCGTGCAGATTTCATCGGTAAGAAAGCTCACTCGAAAAAATCACCATGTTTGCCACGCCATTTTTTTTTTTTTTTTTTTCTTTCATCCTGTGGGATGAGAGTTCACGTAGATACCGCATCAATAAGTGAGCTGGCAGATTTTATCGGTAAGAAAGTTCACTCGAAAAATCACCAAGTTACCACACCATCTATATTTTTTCATTGGATAAGAGTTCACGTAGATCCCATATCAATAAGTAAGCTAGCACATCTATCGGTAAAAAAGCACACAAGGAAGCCAACAAGAAAAAAATTCACACACATCTTGCGTCGATGAGTACGCCGCAAATTTTCTACCGTACCATCCGGCCGGTAAGAAAGGTGTTACGGTCCAGAACTCTCCTATCTTATCTAACAATCTTCGATTTTATTCCTGCAAAGTCATTAATCCAGCCATACAATTATGACAAACTTCAGTTTTCCTACCGCCATCATCTGATAACCTGCAAATAATCACGACGAATCCATTCCTATTCCGTATCATCTCAAACACACTGACATCACACCAAATCACATATCGAAAACCTGCATTTTCGTAATCTATTTTTAAGAAATGTTCCATACTCATTTCATCTAATTCTATGAGTCTGCTCAGGTTGTGATGAGCGAGGCTTCGTCATCAAACGTTTGCACATCACAGCTCAATACAGAAAGCACAAGTTGCTAAGAAAATACCCAGAGCACAAATACTTCGGAGGGGAATTCCCAGAGAATGAAAACTACATAGGAAAACACCTAGAGCATGAAAACTACAAAGAGAAATATCTGGAGGATTGAAAGTGTGACAATGATGTTATAGACGACGGAAAAACAGAAGAGTCGGTTCTCGATAACAAAATCAGGGAACGAATGGAGGACCTGGATGACGATAAATACGGAGATTATAACTTGGACGACGGAATCCCTGGACACAATGTATGACGCGGGGATAATGAAGATATATAGTGGAAAAACAATCAGCTTTGAGAATGAACAATTTTTAATAAATTCAAACTCTCCTCAACGGAATACTCTAGTCACGGGCACAGCGTTATCAACGTTTGTGACGTGGCACTGACTTTCCACTGTATGAGCTCTATGATAAGTGAACTCAGATCCTCTGTAGCTTAAAAACCGACGGTCACAGGAATTTTCAGCCCAGGACTTTTCGTTTCCAAATTTCTCAAACGTGTTCACGAAATCTGTTACGCTCAACCTGGATCTCCTTGTATACCAATCCTCTATTGAACGGAATTGACCAGAGAATTCACATCACAGGAACGAGAGTGTTTGTTTATAGTTGTTATTCCAAAATGTTGTCGTGAAATCGTTCCTACATTTATGACCGAGATTTCTAGAGGCCGAGAAGATGCGCAGCATAACCATCAAGTTAGTTATACCAATTATAGAGATTGTCACTTACCCTCGGTGCTTTTCTCTTGCTGGTGTCCTCGATACATGAGTAGCCCGAACACTGAAACAAGAATAATATTTTACGAGTTCAGACGAAGCTTAATTCGATTATGGTATTCAATACCTTGATTTCAGACTGTAAAGGTGTTAGAGATGCACTGTCACATAATCAAAATTACGGGAGGATAAGATAAGGCGGGGCTAGGTCCCGTACTCAATTTTTATCACTCCGAAACTATTTTCGCTAGAACGCAACCAAACCAATTTTCCCATATGGATTAGATCATTAACGAAACAATGGGAACTGATAGGCCCATGAAAGTCATCAGAATTGCTAGAAAATTACTTTTTTGTATCATAAAACGTCGATGTGTCACACAATTCGATTTATATCTGAGCCTAGGCATCGAAAACAGAAAAAATGGAGGAGGTGCGCCACTCTGCATTTGATTGCGGACACATACGGCCGAAAACATCCTCGTCTCATGCTGAAACAAAGCCGAAAAACGGAACCTACGCGATACGTAATAATTGACGATTGCCAATCGCCCGTCGACCATTTCGATCAGAGTCATTCGGGGTTCTTCACCGAGCTGAGCCGGCGCTATGGATACTGTTAGCAGCGAATTCGCGACGCCTGAGTGCGGTAGACAGTGACCCGAATACAATAGGTGCCACGGGATTTCACTCGCTTGATCTCTTCGGTACACCGGTCGAAATAGCCAGCTAGCTCATGGCGGCGTCGGAAGACACACAAGATGTTCATTGTGTCGCAATGGTTATGGAACCTCGATCAAATAAAAAACTTATGACATATTCCGATTGCTGAGAAGAAAATTATTAAATTAAAAAAAAAAAATCCTTTTACGATAATTTTTACCGGAGATATTCTTTTAATGATTACCGTTCGACCGCCCGCTCTCGTATGCCCCCCACCGGGGCACCACGCCACCCGCTGCACGTTGCCGCGCCGCTGGGATGCGACGCCTCGCGTTTGCCTTGATTCGCTAATTAATTTTGAGAAAAATAGAGCTCAAATCTGAATGAAAGAATTCATGGTTGACCCTTGAGGTATGGATGAGATATAATATTTTTTTCAAATCTTAATATTATTAACATTGATAATAAATCGCAAATAAGTAAAACAAGTGTAGCTCCGGTTCTAACAAAGATGAAGAGGGTTTTTTTTTTTAATTTCCGTCTCAAAAACGGAAATAACAATATTGAACAATGTTTTTCGTGAGTCAACAATTTCGGCAATAATCATATCTGTTAAGTAAGAAAATTTTATTCCCTTTTTTTCGACCATTGTCGATGGTATTTTTTATTTTCTTCATCGCATTAATTATCTCCATATCTGTAACTACTACGAGAATTTTTTTTTACGCTGTAACCCCATTGGCTCTGATTCTATTGGTACCCGAAGTTTTTTTCGAGACGCGTTATTTGTTATCTATTATCCTTTGAACAATTTCATACTTTCGTGATCGAAGTCGAAGCTATCCTTAGTTCCAAACCCTTAACGCCTATTTCCAGGAGTCAAATCGTTGGAGCATCACATAAAGAGAGTAGTCAATGATCTATTATCCTTTGAACAATTTCATACTTTCGTGATCGAAATCGAAGCTATCCTTAGTTCCAGACCTTTAACGCCTATCTCCACTGATTCTAATGACATTCTTGTTCTAACACCCGTCCACTTCCTCATTGGCGATTCTTTGACAGACTTAGCGGCAGCAGATTTCTGCTCTACGCCGTCCAATCGTTTAACTGTGTGGCAGCATGTCCAAAAACTAAAACAAAACTTTTGGAAACGATGGCACGGAGAATATATTAACGAGCAGAATGTCCGCAGCAAATGGTCAAGCGGTAGTCCCAATCTCCAGGAAGGAATGATCGTCATCATAAAGTTGGAACATCTACCACCAAAGTGGGCCGTATAGTCAAAACTTATCCAGGCGACGACGGTGCGGTGAGAGTTGTGCGAGTGAAAACAGCACGAGGCGAAGTAGATCGAAATGTGCGTAAGCTCGCCCCTCTGTTCCCAGATAGTGAGAGTGGTGAAGGTGCAAGTCCATGAATGTTAAAAAAATGGGTAAAACCAATGAATAATGAATTGATAACTTTAGACAAGTCCAAAATAAACTGCAAACTAAGGACACTGAGTAGCGACAGATAAGGACGCATAAACAAGCATAGGCTAGGAATACCATGACTTTGAACTAGTTCTTAAGATCCGCATTCATTTTATAGATAATAATCACATGTTAACAACCATTGCTACAAATCTAGTTGAGTGTTGTTCAACACTCCGCAACGGGGGAGGATGTTCGGTCCCATTGGAGCCTGTGAAGCGTACAGACTTTAGCCGTCATAACGCATAGTTGATTAAATATTTTCATCTTGTGAGTTGTGATCAATTGCAATAAGCCAAGTTTGTATGTCCATACAATGAACCCTCAACCATTCACAATTCAATAAGATGCCAAAACCCTCGGCCATTCCCGTGTGGGTCCCAGATAGTCGAAGTCGAAGGAATGCTAGAAGGCAACGTCTGCAGACCAAATGTTTTATGATCGCGAGAAAGTCCGTAGACTAAGGTTTTTTACCAGTCGCGAATCAGCACGCCAAATGGGTTATGGCTCAGGGTCATTGTAAACCTAGCGCCCGCGTACCTAGGGTGATGAGTCAGAAAATTCCCAACCCTTCGTACGCGACCGAACTCAGGTACGCGGTCAAGGAAAAACCTACCCCTGCACCCACCCCTGGACGAGGTGTGTCGATTTCCCATTTTGAGCATAATTGGATGTCTCCTATGGAGCCACTCTTCTCTGCGAAGAAATACTTTGAATATCTAAACATGAAATTCGTGTGATGCTCAATGTTCAATCGCCTCGTTGCCTATTTTGGGGCCGACAGAATCGAATGCCTCGTGTGTATGTACATCTACTGATAGCATTACTGTTATGTGTTATAGATTGTTTACTATCATGTAATCTTCAATTGATTAATTTTCCGTAACCATTTGAGAGTACATTTATGAACACAAAACATGATATTATGTCTATGAATGTTATACCATTTGCATCACGATCAAAAAGAATTGAGCTTGTATCGGTATCTGATGTTTCAACTGTGAACGGAAGATCTAGTCTCCTTAGAGACAGCTTTTGTAAAATATACAGATTCTCCAAGGTTTAATGGCCATGTTTACACTGAATCGACTTGATGCGAACCAAATGCCGGAATAACTAATCACCGGAGATTATCTAGGAAATTTCCTTCGTAGCTCCGCATATGATTGTATTTCGGTACTTGGTTGGCATCAAATTGGCTCGGTTTAAACATGGCCAATTATTATTTTGTTATACTAACAAACAAAAACTGACGAATACGGGTTGTTTTCAGGTGAGCCGAAAATGACGACAATTCACATCCATTTGGCCAAGTCAAACTTAGTTACGAAATTCAATTTCGAAGACGGCTGAATTTTACTGGTGACTTTTCATACCGGCTAAGTCCAGTAAATAAACAGTAGCAATGACATCACTTTATACGTTTGATTTGCCAGCTCGCACACAAAATGTGTCACATATTACTACACACTACGTTTAATCATCAAATACTTGAAACTGTCGTAGGCTGAATACTTTTTGGTTGTTTTTACAATTATCTAAGTTTATTCTAAATGGATACGGAACGAGAGAATGGATACCGTGAAATTTCTCGAGAACGTTACAACTCAAGCCTGAAGCGATTAATGCCAAATAGCTTGAGCATTCTTCTCACGTTTATTTGAGGACAGCAATCGGCATAAGGCAACATAGTTGTTCAGATATGAAGAAAACGACGATTTTTCATTCAGTTTTGGTGAATGAAGTCAATAGTCAGGATCGGAATGAGAGTTGAATTAGAAACATAGGAAACTATCTCGTACCTTGGTATCTGTATTCTTCATCTCCTGTCTCCTGGACGCAATTGTGTTACCATCCGCGTAAACAAGGTTTCTTATAATTCCGCTGAACCTCGGTTCAAATATGACACTGGGTAGAGCTAACAGGGTTAGCTTGCTGTTATACCAGCTGGGCATTCCACCAACATAAACATCCGAATTACCAGTCACCTTCCCGAACTCAAATTCTTTACCACGAGAGAGTGATGTTGCACTAACTCCGTCAACAGTCAACGTTGTGTTCTCATTGTTCCGAGTAATTTGCACTTTATGCCAATGGCCATCACTCAGATCGCGGCCGACAGAAACAATCTGGGCGCCGCCTCCGAGGTTATACCTCAATCTAAGAGCACTTTCTACCAATTTGATCTCGAAAAAGTCGTACGTACCACCATCGTCCGTGTACAGGAGAAGTCCACTGCCCTGATCCGTTTTGAATTCAAATTCTAAAGAGCCGTTAAGACCAGCATTCCATCTTTGAAACTGAGCGTAACTTGTCGAGGTCCCTTCCAAAATGAAGGTTAATGCCTCACCGAAAATGGCATGCAATACGCCAATAAGACATATAAAACTCATCGACGAATTCATTCTGTTCACCAAAAACTCAACTCTACGCGCCTGCCGTGAGTTCAACTTTTCACTAATGCTAGCAGGTCATGTAAGCTGTCCGAATGGCATCGATGTGTATGCCGGCATATATTAGTAGTGCCAGATTCCGGAGTCTTCGGCCGGTACAAAGGCAATGCAGATATGAATATTGACAGCTTTTTCGTGTATGAACGTAGATACGACCATTTATAACACGGAAAACAATTGTCGGTCAAAATTAAGCATGGAATTGCACTGTATTATGATCGGACGTGTAGATCCGAACTGTATCTCACAAATCAAGTAATTGAATCTTGTATTGCTTTAAATATTCCGTCGTGTTCTCGAGTTCTGGAATAATTACCTTTGCATCCAATTGTCTAATATACATATTAATAATTTGCTACTTCATCTTATAATCTAGTTCATTTGTATTTTCATCTAGAAGTATAGATTCACACTTTCACCGATTCACTCATGACGCGGTGCGGCAACACTCACTTATTTTTCATCGATACGCGCATAGCCCGAGACTAATAAAAATTTAAATCTCATCGTCAACAACAAAAACTATGTGACTTATGAAAAGTAGTTTGATTATTCAAAGGACGAGTGAATGAAACAAATCACAAAAGAGTGATGTAATTGAACGAATCAGCTGCGCATCACGAATCGACCGGGCATCAAAGACATTATTATCACACACGCGAGGGGCGGGTGAGTATTTGTCGGTTATCTCGCATGTATGAAACTGCACTACTTTTTTTTCATTCACTTCCCATCGCTTGAGAGGATCAAGTATGATTCCGTAGACCCGTGTCAAATTGAAACTTCTGGTACGTTAGCAAAAATTCCTCGTTGGCAGTATTTTTTCATTGTAACGTTACCTCATACACTGTTTTGATCATTCTTCTTTTCATTATCATAACAATTATTATCATCACTGTTGTTACTTCAGTCACCACAACTATAATCGTGAATATAACCGTGCGCCATATTACCAGCAATGTGGGCAGCGGATCGTAAATTTATCAGAAACACTCTAATTCAAGGTAACAAACTAGAAACTGATTGTAACACGCATTCAATCGTCCCATGTGCAGTTTTGGGAACGGTTTCACAATTTTTATCGCCGTTTATAACGCTCACGAAAGTGAGATCCCGAGAATGGGAGATGCCTCGTAACTCATAACTCAGAGATAGTTCTCACCCGAGGTGCGGAGCCATGCTACGCGAAGTTATCTTTGCGCCCGCTTGCTTCCCAATCGATCCGAGGAATACCCTGCTTTAGCCCCATTGCTAGAATCCCGACTGGCAATACTCAGTACAACTATAAACGGCCATTCAATCGCACGAATATTTTCGAAATGGCGTACGCCGACGACCGAATGACGACCGATGAACTTCTTTGGTACGTGTGCAACATCCCTCCAACAACCCAAACGTGGCTCTCCCGTCAACGATTACCACTCGGCACTGGTCTGAAATACTGCGTCGGAACGTCCAGCCGTCAACGCATAGATGCCTCTGACGCAGGCGCCTGAATATGCGCTTTACAGAGGGTTCAGTGTCATACGTTAAAATGTCCTTGATGAGAAAATGAGCATCGTATCCACTCAGATCGTGAAAAACTATGGGTGCGGTACGAGAATCCTGATAATTGAGATTGCAATCTTCGTACTTTCCTCGGTACTTTCCAGTAAGATGACAGTGATCTGTAACTTTTTTTCTCAGACCCAATCGGTTTTTCACAAATATGACATGTTATTGCCCTTGTTATATGCGGTTTTTTGTTCGGTGGTCAGTTTATCCATCGGAATGGGACACCGAAAGACCGTTTCAATGTCTTTAGCTAGTTGGAGGAGCTCGCGCACGTACCATTCACCTGGTTTCGGACCTTGGTAACTACGATCATATGATAACTCATCATCGTAGCTACACACCGGACGTAAAATCTTACGCTGAATGGCTCATGAATTTCCAAACACTACTTTTTAACTTGCCGCTCTCTGTTTGCAGAGGAAAAGGGAAGTTATTGTAATCACCCCGAAAACGAAAAGTTGAGTTTTTACCAGATGTTCACGTTTTGCGGTGCGGAGAATCATTTCTGAATATTTTCTATACATATAAGTGACAACAGGGAGAAAAGGAACCCTGGACCTAGTTCAGAAAATAAAAAATTAAATCCGTTTATTCATTGACTATTTATCCTGGGTATTATTATAAGAGTCAATAGAAACTAAAGTGGATATTAGGAAAAAACAGCAACAAATAGATTTTTTTTCATTTATTTTCTGTTATTTATATAACTGTTCGATCATCTTATTGGATATTTCAAATAGTGACACAACTTCCGTTAATAATTATTGTACAGAAATCATTTCTGGTATACAGGGTGTTCCTGTGCGCCCACAGTAAGCACATGGCGGTGAGCCTTGTGAAAATCTAGGATACGGAAGTGCAGGTGAAAATTCATTAGTGTGCACGGGTACGGAGGGACGAGGTCACGAAGTGCAGCCAATGAGATTCGATGTCAGAACTGGATTCCGTCGGTATGAAAGCGACACACCGACGGAATTCCTCTCTAACGTCGATTCTCATTGGCTGCACTTCCCGACCTCGTAGCTCCGTGCTTGTGCATCCTGAAAAATGTTCACCCGCACATCCCCATGCTAGTTTTTCCCAAACAACAATGCCATGTGCTTACTGGGCGTGAATCCAGGGACACCCTGTATATATTATTCATATCGTTACCAATATCATAGTTATCGTCATTTATGACATTGCCAATTCACTAGTTAAGTAAATACTTGCAGGCTACTGGCGTCCCGTGTATGTATACGACCGTCAGTGCCGCCTAATTTGGGCGATCGGGTGAAACTTGGGTGAGATTTACATGCACGTATACAATGTACAAGCTTTGAAATACAGGGTGTCTCGTGAGGACCGCACTGCATTGGTACTGGCAGATTCCTTGTAAAAGGCATATTTCAAATTTCATTACCGAATTTTTTCTTGCCATGAATTCTCCTTGTTATATTCAATTGAAATTAAGCATATCTCGCTTGCTGTATGAGTAGATAGGAATTGTTGTGATCGTGCCCTAACACTCGTTACTAGGCAAGCTCACTAATGAGCGCCTGCTTAACGCGTGCATCTAATCGGTGGCTTTTCGATGGCCTATTACGAGACATCTATGATCAATGAAAAGACTTGGTAATGACATTTTGAATACGGTTTTTAGGAGGAACCCGCCGGTACCAGTGAGGGTGCAATGTTCACGATTCACCCTGTACATGTGTGAGAACTACTCGACTAGCATGTATTCAGGTGGTGCTCTCAGATTTTAGCATCATGAAATCAAATAACAAAGTAGATACAAGGAATTCGTGATGAAACTATTCGCACGTTTTTTTTGTTCGTGAGTTCCGGATTTTAGGAAAAATTGAGAACCCTGGATATCTGGTCGTTATTTTTAGGCTGGATTCAGTTGTGCCCACTTGTCAATGGCGTTAATTACGTCACTTGAAAAGGTTCTCAATTTTTCACAAAATCCGAGACCCATGAACAAATCGTTTCCTGACGGACTCCCTGTACGTAAAAATTCAGACTAAGCTCTGAATATGGCTGTGAATCAAGAATTACACATCGTTATACGTTACATTTCGATAAAGACGCTCACTACCGTTCGATATTACAAAAATTATTCAATGGTGTGTAATTGTGTATCCATTTCCATTGTTCTAGATCGTTGCTGCTACCAGTTTTCCTGAAAAACTTCTCACTCTTTATACTTTACTTGAATAAAAACATTACATTCACTATCCATTATTATTACTTGACCGATTATGCACAATTTCTCAAATTCACTGACATGCTAAATTAGTCTAATAAACATGCAGACGAGCGTCCACACTGAACTTTGCGAACGATAGCATCATATCCAAGATATATCGGCACCACTTCACGCACCATGCAACGGTCCGTTCTTTTATCGATTTGTCATTTTAACCATGTTGAACAATAATTTTCTCGCCGGGCACATGAAGTCATGTCACATCAGCGAGGTTCATATATTCTACCATTAGAATGTGGACCTTGTACGAAAATTGACAACATGTTATCTGACCGTATGCAACCACTGTGGAACACATGTCAAATTCATTGACGTCATTTGAATTTCAAATCCGCGTATTGCTGAAACAGTTCTAACAAGTTAGACTGTGCACTAAACCCCGTGCGGTGTAGCTCGTGGTACCACCAAGTTGCCTCTCTGATAGGTCAAGTGGCTATGCAATGTTGCAGCTGACGAGCTTCTGACAATTTCATAGTCTTCATCTCTTAGTAAAAAACGAAAAAAAATACTAAACAAATCTAGGGTACTGTTTTGTAAATCAATGCGTGAACTCTTATCCCTCGTGCTACGCCTGTGTACGTCCCTGCTGGCAGTCGTTCGTCGCTACATTTTCGAAGTACATTGATGATTAATCCCACAAAAATGTTAACTCTGTGATAGCAGTAATGTCACTAGCACACGTTTTCAGTGCATGTTGTCACACCATGGATGCACTCGCGCCAAGGCCTGATCGACGCTGCGATAAAAAAGTTTCAACGTATGCAATTATTCAAAATAGTGGCTAATGAGCTTGTATACTCATAGATAGACTTAAAAATTGCTATACGGTATAAAAATGTTACAACTTTTCGCGTGAATTATTTGAAGAAAAAAACATCCCTGATCACGTCAATGTCATTTTTTCTCCTACCAAAATGTACCTAATCATCACAGAATAAAAAAATAAGTGACACTCGATTGCTTCGTTTAAAATCTATGCAGTGACATGAGGATAGAACGTGGATTAGGATAAAAATTTAGGAATGAATTTGCATAGAAGTTGCCACATGAATAGCATATTTTATTTACATTTTCGCCCATTTTTTTTTTTTTTTTCTATGATTATAAAATTAAATTTTTGATGTGCAAGCGTAAATCGAAAAATTATCCGATACAATGGAAATGAAAATTAGGTCAAATTTGTACAAAAAATTGCAATATTTATGCACTGAAAACTACTGGTAAAGGCCAAGTACCAAGTACAAGTGTACAGGACGGAAAGATTTAGCGAAAGGTGCCGAAATTCGGGGGACCCAGCGCTCCCGCAAAGCCGCGCCCGCACATACGGATTTATTTTGTTTGTTTTGTTATAAAATTTATGTATTTGATATGGTATTTGCCGTGAAAGAAAGGCAGTATGACTTTTCCTCTCGACGCCGCGAGTGGGCACGGAGTACGTGCAAAAGCGCCGGTATCCCTCAGTTTCGGCACATTACGCCAAGACCCGGCGCATATTCGTCAACTGTTTATTGCTATTGCTTGAAAATTATTGCAATGGAGGAAATTTTACTGGAACATTTATCTTCATTTTTTCACACAGAATTGAGCTATATACTTCTGTATGACCGATCGTGAGACACCCTGTATGAATTCGATGACCATTATTTCAATAATAGCCTACGAAGAAACTGGTTTGTGACAGAGTCATTTAGGCAATAACGAAATCCGATGGATAGTACTGCGAATGCTAGTTGGGAACACAAGTATTACCACAGAGTCAGGATTTGCGCGTGGATTGAACTATGAATATCTGTCCACAAACATTCACATCACCTCAGCAGCGCCCGCAAGAACATTGTACACCCAACGCCATGGATTCTGTCGCCCCCAAAATAGGCAACGGAAGATACATGTAGTTTCAGGTTGGCAATCCTTCCACTCACTCCACCCAATTCCCTAGCGACGGGCGGCGGTATGCGAATGAAGCTCGTACCCACTGATATGTATATAGGCATATCGGTGCTCGTATCGTAAATTTGGTAGCACGTCGATCTGCTCAATCTATAACCTAAATAGACACAAATTATCGAAAAAACTAATTGATAACGCAATTGTCTCCCATAGATCGAAAAATTTGTTACGGCGTTAAACAATTCTCTGAAGGATACCGATTTCTTTATTCATTTAATCATTCGTCGTCGAACGAGCTTTGTGATAATATAAAGGATTTCTGCACCGTGTTACCAATTCACTCGCGCATGTTTGAATCGTGCTGTGATAATACATTCGATATTAGAGTATCTCAGTTATCAATAAGAGTATCTCAGTTTTTTCGATAATGTATGTCTATTTCGGTTATAGGTTGAGCAAATCGACGTGCTGTCAAATTTACGCTACGAGCGCTGGTATATACCTACATAGCGTATCAGTGGGCACGAACTTCATTCGCACACCGCCGCCCGTCGCTGGTGCATAAGGTGGAGTGAAGGATTGCCAACTTAAAACTACACGTATCGTCGGTTGGCTATTTCGGGGGCGACAGAATCCGTGGCGTTGGGTGTACATGGACGCTAGCGACATTGAACGGGTGTGCTAGCGGAAAAACGCACAGCCGTAGCGCGAGACATGAAGTTACCAACGGTGGTGAATCGTTGCATTGAGTTACAGAGTCACGATCCCGGTTATCAACTGCACCTTGGAGAAATACTCTGCATCATGTTCATTAGTCTCACTTCGTTATAAAGGTCGGACTGGCTCTCGGTCATGAGTGTCCAGTTGAACTTCTGTATACCGAGGTGTTCTCGTGCAAGGGTACGGTCCACTTCACTGTCGACCGAACGGCTCTGTTTCCCATGCTTGTTAGCATCAGCCGAATCACAGTTGATGTTGAACTGTATCATATCACGAGAAGCTTACAGTACTTGCAGCATATAACGATAATGAAATTGTTTGTCTCAACGTTTATTAGTTGTTCAAGCTGTGGGTTCACAGAGTATATCATTTTTTACAATTAGTTGACCTAAATGGCCGTGGCAACGGTCATATCACGAGAGTATTTATTCGCATCCCATTCAATTAGCTTAGTGCCTGAAATCGGAACAAAGAAAAACGCTACTTCTAATCCATCATATTGTTGATCATGGCAGTATATACAAAACTATGAAACATGTTTCTGTCATTGAACTCTATGTGAACTCGTCTGCGATAAATCTCATGTATCCTTGTCGGGATAATATCGAACTACTGCATTCGGCAGACACTTTCTCAACAGATTAGAATTAAATTGGTAACATAATAGTGTTTTTTCGTAACATACTGTTCTCGGTAGCTTAAGCCCTAATAGTATACTGTAACTGCTTCGTTATGTGTAGATATAGACAGAGAACCCCCACCAATCATAGGAGAATTTAGTTCACGTTGCGATATGTTGGATTCGGTCTTGTACCACAAATCCAAAGTTTACACAAGCGCAACACTCTGAATGCAATGGTGTGAGCTCGCGAGCCGTTGGAAGGTCACAAAACTGAAAACAAGTAAACATTGAATGGAAACAGAAACGAATCTCTCTTACATTTCATTTGTGTGAGTTAGGCTGCAGCATACACATAGTTTCATTCTGAGTGCTGCATTTCAACCTCAAGTCCTACCAGATTATTTTATTATAATCAATATTGATCTCTTCATATTGTTATCCAAGTATAACCGATGAAGAGAGACATGAAAATAACGATCTAAATCTCACTTACGGATACGCTCAGTATATGTACCTATGTTGCAACTGTCGTAGTTTCCGAGATATGCCAGACACGAATGAAACATTTTCTTCCCTTCATGTTTTCAATAAAGTCAGTTATTGCAACGGCACGCGGACCGTCGTGATTAGATTTAA
Source organism: Phymatocera aterrima (assembly GCA_963170745.1). Taxonomy (NCBI): domain Eukaryota; kingdom Metazoa; phylum Arthropoda; class Insecta; order Hymenoptera; family Tenthredinidae; genus Phymatocera; species Phymatocera aterrima. Next base: position 9,918,081 of record OY720667.1, read on the forward strand.
ATTATCTGGTAGGACTCGAAGTTGTACTGGAGCACCGAGAATCAGAGTATGTGTGTATTTCCAACTGCAAGACAAATGAACGGTAGAAGAGGTTCATTTCTGCTTCCTCTCAGATTTTATCAGGTCATATACATTTCCATGACCTTCCAACGGTTCTAGAGCTCATACAATTGCATCAAAACGTGCTATAATATGAATTTAATTTATAGACAGCAAATTCCTATATACATAATTAGTGAGGGGTCCTTTCAATGCATTCCTAATACCATTCAAAACGATTAGAAACAAGAGACACGAACCACGGGTTCGGTGTCACTCGCGACAGGCCTGGAAACCTATAAAATTGTCAGAATTGAGAAAGAATATGGGTGTACATTTATCAAATTGCAGTAAAACACTCAATGAAGGCAGTGAATTGTTCAAGGAGTACTTAATTATTTTTCAATCCCTAGCTCGTGAATGCTTTACAGTCAGAGTTTAAGTTCGAACCTCATATAGTTGTAAACCACGCTCATCCCACAGCTAAGACATGTGAAAACGTGGTCAATGAGTCATGGACACTGAGGGTCGGTTCCGAATTACACCCGGTCACCCACTATACAACTAAATAACACTTTGCATGTAATAAGTCTTGGTTATCTCCCCATCGTGACTTTTAGGGGTCTCTGGGCAACTACTGGCCCTTCTCCGCGAGGCCTCATTTCAAGATGCTCAAAACCCAATTGAATTTCGACGGTAAGATATTGTGAACTTTCTCTACATGTTTTCTATCTACGCTGATAATGGTCACGTGAATGGTTATGGTATCTGTGATGAGGGGGTCGATAGTTGCTGCCGTGTCTGGGCCTACTTGACACATTGTAGTATGCTCTTCTGTGATGGCCACTGGGTCGACTCCAACTTTTACTGGTTTGATACTGCTGGAATGGGTTGTACCCAGGGTTCGATCTCTCCTTGTACTCTCGGTGGCTTCTGATCTTCTTCACTCGACCTCTGTCCATCTCCTCCTCGTCCGAATCTAGGTGCCGCTTACGCTCTTCCCTGCGATCCATGTCCACCTCTCTCCCAAGGTGTGCTCGGTCCCCGTTCCAATTGGACACTAGAAGATCAAGGGAATCCCAAAATATCAATGAAAAACTATATTCCATCCATCTTTTCTCTGTGCATGCAAGAGCTAAAACAACGTGGAAAAAAACCATGTAAGGCTTTTTTCGAATGTTATAAGCGATGCTTATAGACATGTGGTTTGGTCTTGAAGCATGTGTATCCCCTCTTGTTTAGTGCATTATAATACGATATACAATACATCTAAAATTTCTAGATGCTGTGTTGGGCGAATTTGTAATCAAACAATTGCTGGTTACATACCGCAAAATTGTGGTGAAAGCTTACATAACAGAATCGAGCGACAAATGATAGGAAAACGGTAAGTGCAAACTATCATTTGTTTACAATGTTATTTGTATGGTGGGTAAATGATGGTTGGCACCTATCGGTTGACCGAAGATTTTGTTCTGTGAACTTCCACCATAATCTCACAGTGTGTAATTCGTGATTAGAAAGATTTCGATTAGTAATTACATTTGTAATTGGTAATTAGGATAATTTCAATACTAATTACAACTCTAGTTAGCATTCATTTTCAAGCAAATTACTATTTTCGCGTGAAATTAGTCACTTGAATGCGAATGAGTATATTAATCGAAATTGGTGGTATCCAGCACTATCCGAAACACTTGAAAATGGTGAGGATACAAAAACGGGAACTGGACATGGATTGCCCCAAGGACAATAATCAGGTCAGTTGGAACTAGGGCTAAGGTTTCAGTGGAGAAAATGAATTAGGATATCTGGTAACATCAATGATCATAGTTTGGTTTTACATTACAAGATATAAATCTTTTTCCGCGGGACAGGACAATACCCGTAGATAGGGTCTGTGGCTCGATTTTGGCAGATGGTTTGTCGGTGCCAAGCTCAAGTTTAGTTTAATATACAATGCCTTCTTGAGTGAACCGGCGAATTTTCTTTGGCTGTAAATCTGAGACAATTCTACTGTTTTGTGCAGGGCAGAATTTTGTTCTCAGTTCGTCGATGCGCAAATTCGAAATGAAAAAAGGATCTGATAGAGAAGAAAAGGATAGGCCAGGACCTTGGTGGCAGGAGCAGCTTTTGTTTGTTATACTAACCCGAAGAACTGCCATAACCCCGGTGCGACATCTTCAGCAGGTGAGATACTGTCTCCGAACGATTCGTGCCATTGAAGTTCCTTGGCGCGGCTGCACTCGGCGGTACGGCACTGTGATTCCCTGATCTAGTGACGTCTTGTCTGAGGAGTAGAAAATATTTAGTGTGAAACAATCGATGTCCTGTCAATGAATCCCGAACAGCAATTTACTAAATTTGTTCAGAGCAAGTTACGTTCGTGAAAAACATGAAACGTATCAATACGATACAAAACAATATATAAATGGTGACTATTGTTTAACTTTTCAAAATTAAGCCCAGTGTCAATCTCAATTGAATCCATGCGACCTGACCCTGCTGCCAACTGGTGATTAAAATGTATTGGAATGGATGAAATTTGGAATATTGTAAAATGGATTCAAATGTTTTTGTACTATAGAATTGTTACGTCGACGTATTGTAACGTATCAGGAATAAACCTTATTCGATTAAATTCATGAGAAATGCACCCTATGGTTATCTATAATAGATCATTTTCAACATAGCATATTTGAACTCCCGTCCCGGCAATCTTGCCGCAATACACTTCTTATTATTTTAGATATTTTCTTCCTTTTTATAAGGAAGAAGTTCTGAGTCATCGTGGAATTCTTTTCGAATTCTCTGTCTGTCTTTGCTTTTCTTCTGCCTAGCTTCGACGCTATCTATCCGGCATCGCGGGGTTCTCTTCAGGCTCCCTGCCTGTCTGATTCTCAGCACCCACTACCTCAATATTACACTACCCTTTATCTAATTTTACGCGTTCGAATACTTAGAATCTTTATCGATAATTATATTTCGTAGCCAGAACGTAGCAGTTCACGTTTCTCATGAATGAATAAAATCTTCATTGACAATCAATATCTTTGAAATGAAGATTCATACCTTCAGCAATTAATACAATAAATTCCATTGTTTTCGTAAGGTAATATTTTTTTTTAATTATTTCAACATGTGTCGATTTTTCTACTGTTGTGGCAAAATTTGGTTTATATACGGTAGTGACTATGATCGGACTAGCCGAACCAAAGTTGCAATTTTCATGCGTTTCTTATTGTCTTGTTACTAAGGAGAGTATCCTCCTTTGCGGAAGCTTACTAACCTTAGAAAGACTGAAAAAACAGGAAGAGACAGTCTTCGACAAATTTTTCGAGTAAAAATTCCCTCGGCCCGGGTTTGAACCGGTACCTTCGCAATTCGAACAATACCTCGGCAGGCACCCACGATATCAAATAATTCATAACTTTTTATCTAATGAAGATACCACTTTCGTCAAGGTCTCATAATGTTTGTAATTCTACGGGGTATTGTTTGAATTTTTTTCAGAATTTCAAAAATGCTCGCTCAAACATAAAGATCGAACCGCAAACTTTTGCCTAACGCAGACGAGAATAAGGTATTCCACTTTTACGGGACATCGCTTCAATAATACGAATGAGTAAGGAACCACCTCAATCGGTACAATTGTTTCTCATCGTTTATTTGACAGTCTAATGGAACTATCTAAAATTTTGTGAGAAATCAAAATATCACATTTTTTAAGAAATTCAATAATCTGTACAATCGGCCCCTGTTGCCATTGAGAAACAATTTTTTCTTTTGTGCCGAAAAACAAAAAATAATTACTTCGCGGTAACTTAGAAATCAAACAAACACTATGGGATACTTACTTGTTGTCAGTAACAGACCAGCCATTAGGCGTAGCGGTTGCAGTAGGAGAAGGTGTGTCCTTGGATACCTGCCAGCCCTTGATACTGCTCGCTGCAGCTTTCGTTGGCACTCGTTCTTCTTGGTCTGTCTTAACTCTTATAGGATTGTGCCATTTCTCTTTACCGTTTGTCTCTGGCTTGACACTGGCATTTTGGGACTTCGACGAGTTGGTACCACCATTGTTTGATACACCATTTTGGCTTTTATTACCCTGAGATGTACCGTTTTGAATCACTAATTTTGAGCCTGTGTTCGTCGCTCCGTTCCCATTCCCTTTTACCACGTTTTGAACGTCTTTGAAATTCACCACCGACTTCACGGAGTTCTCCTTTGCCAAAGAGTTCAACTTCGGCAAACTATTAGTGTGATTAGTTGTTAAGGTTGACTTAAAAACCATAGTACTGTGCGGAAGCGCTGTATTTTTTATTGTATTCGAACTATTATCCTCTTCTTCACTGGAGCCGTCGTACGGCACCAAACTATTGCCATTCGAGGCTTTGCCATTCTTGGAATGCATGATGAGCCTTGGATGAGGTTTATCTTGTATTTTTTGTGGGAGTTGAGGCCCGATGAAGCCGGCACTCTTCTGTGTCAGAAGTTGCGGGCCGATGAGCTTTTGTGGAGACACTTGCATCGCTTCTTTTTCGTTCGCTTCTTTACTTTTCACAGAAGAATTAATCGCGCCATTCATCGAAATTCTACCAGAAGTTGACGGCTTTGGAGTAACAACTTTGTTCGTACATCCGTTTGGCAGAGATAACAAGTTTTTGGTAGCTGCCAATCCATTCAGTTTCACCGGCGGTTGGTTCTGGGATTCAGTAGACGACTGCGATACCATTTCAAATATCATTATGTACGCATTTGTACTCAGTACGCTGCTCAAGCTTGTGGGGCGTACCTGTAAGAAATGAAAACAGTATAATTGATTAAATCAATTTTTTTGAATAATTGATGCCATGCAGTATTCCAAGGGATCGAACATAAGGTCAAGATTCAGTGGCTACCCGTTGGGTTTTAGCGTCACAAGAAATCGTGTATTCATCCGTGCAAAAAGGCAAAGTAGTATATAGAGGGATATAATATTTATATAATTATTTTTCTCCGTATTTGTGTGAAAAGCATAAAAATATATTCGAAAAAGCAGAAACCAGAAGATCGAATAATTAACGGTAAAGGGCTCAAAAATTCCGGCAGATACGGCTTTTCTACGCCAACGTCGTAAAAACAATTAACATCAACGTTAATAACTGATAGAATATTTTGTGAGCTTGAAGGTAATCGAGAAATTTGCAACATATCAATACTACCATACATCCCATTTCTCTATCAAATTACTGATGGGTAACAATCGTCAAATTCTAACACAAATCAATATCTAAATAAATAATAGTACTAACAACAGTCTCTTCAATAATTTTTCATCAATAATTAACCTCTGGATAATTTGCCAGATATGACCTTTCACCGTTAATAATTATAAGAGAAAAGAATTCGCGGTCAACGGGCGTCTTTGCCCAACATATGATCTTCGAGCCATTGAATCAATATACAGAAATTGACAAACCCAAAAATATATGGACATATGGCGGATACGACTTTTCACCTCTAGTTCTCTTCGGCCAATTTCAATACATCTATACATTTTGAGTTCTTTTATAACAAATGCCGCGGCAAAAACTTTTACGACTTCTTACCACCAAAATCACCTTTTTGGCACATAGGACATTATACGATTAGACAGGTGAAATAGGTTCGCAATCAGAACTTCTACATGTAACGATGTGTATCGATTCTTACGCAAGAGTCATCGAACGAATAGTACTGCCCGGTAGAAACTTGGGCGACGGCAGTGTAATGTCCGCAGTTAACGGAGGGTCCCATGTGTGTAACCATGGATGTAAGTTTGTATATCAGGTTGCACGTCGGCTCTCCAGGCTCTCTCCATAGATACGGACCCATGTCAACGCTCTGTTTGAAGCCAATATGTCTGGAAATCTTCCCTCCCAAGACGCTGAACCGTTTCAGCTGGACACACAGAACTTTTGGCGGTCGTTCTAAACTGAACTGCTTTGTCGCAGGAACACGCCTTTTACACGCCTCGCATTTGTAGTCATTGTTGTCAAGCTGCTCACGACTAAAGTAACTCGAAAGTGCTTCATTCAACGTGCTGGCCTTCCGTATGTCAACCAAGAGATCCTGACGAATAGAGAAAAGTTGATATTGAGCCCCAATATAGCTATATGAGCAGTGCAGTTGACTGATGGTCGTAAATTAGCCACTGTGAGGCGATTCCAGAATATCCCTGGATCCCAAACTTGCTTCTATATCTCGAAGGTGAATGCTAGTATATTGTGCACCGAGAGCGAAAACTGGCGTTTTCGCGCTGCGTATAAAGTTTAGTCCCCAAGGCTAAGACGAGGGTTTGTTTTGCCGAAAATTTTTTTACAACTATGCCAAATAAATAGCTGTTTTATCTTCAGGAACAAATTCAGGGTGGCCATGAAATCTGGGGTTTCAAATTGCCTATCGTAATGACTGACTATTGTAACGGCAGATTTTGTGTACCTACTAAACTATGATAGTTCTACCTATCGTAGGATCATTCGCGATTCAATTAATAATTAGGTAGGATTACAATTGAAAATCACGCTGTCTATTAATTGATGATGACAATTGCCCAAGGCCGTGCGTGTGAGCATTAGCATCGATTGCATGATGGAAAAAAAGAAACAAGATTAACAGGTTTGGCGCACGGCTGGTCTTAAATAAATCCTTGACCTCGGACACAATTCCCTGACTTTTCTAGAAGATGTAAATTCCTTAACTTTTCCAGGTTTTCTAGGTCTCACAGCAACCCTGAAGTTCGGGAGCGCTGCATCGATTGTTTATTATTTCAAGACACGTGAATCTACCTGGAAGTGTTGGAATGTGGTAGATACATGCCGGCACTGCAGACATTTAACTTCAGTGCGTATGTAACCACCAAATATCTGATTAACAGGTGTGGTTTCCTTGGAATAGTTATCCAACTTTGAGGCTCTGTGCCTGGACAAGTAGGCCCTCTCCATGCCTTCCAAGAGGTACCGTAAAAATTCATGAGCATCTTCTTGCTGCCCGGGTATCATCGTTCTGCAAATAACTAGAATGAAAGCATTAGTTCAAAACGATATCATCCATTAAGCCCCGATACTTTCTTTATTATAGTAATATACTATACGATATATTATACAGGGTGTAACATTTGAGTCAAACAATCTCGATACGGCACAATTCTTAGGAAAGTGAAGATTGAATATTTGTTTTCAAAAATTTCCGCCGAGACATAGTTTTTGTGCTAGAGCTGATTCAAACGCACCAAACAGAGATCACCATTTGAAGTCCGTAGAAATTGTCATTAACGATCAGCCGCACTTGAAAGCGCTCGGCACGGCTCGCAGCAAACAATGTTGCAAGCAGAGCGGGGGCAGGACAGCGGCAATACATCGTCACGGAGCTGTCCCAGGTCAGACGGATCATCAAGGAACGATTTCTACTGATTTCCAAAGCTGATCCCTGAATGGTTTATTTGGATCGGACGTAGCGCAAAAACTAAGTCTACTACTAAGTGTCTGCGGAAATTGTTGAAAACGAAAATTCAATCCTATTCTTCGCAAGGAATATGCCACATCAAGATTGTCCAATCTTTTTGTTACAACCTGTATAAGGACCCTGAAGATATCCGACATCCGACAAGTGGAAACTTCGATATGTCACGTGAATGATAAGAATCAAATGGCTAATTGTTAGTTTTCACAAAATCCAAATATGTATATTCCCAAATTTGTTTTCCACGCTATTTAACAATCAGTAAGCTATTAAAGAAAGTTTTGCCAAGCTCTGGCAGCATCGTGAAACCCAAAACACACACACACAATCAGTTTATTTTCTTCTACTCGAAATTATCTCAGGCTGACGTACGTTTTCTAGTTTCGGAAAACTCCAGGGACGAGTTTTTATAGATTTTTGTCACACCAACCCAAACTAGAGATATCCGTGGGAACTATGCCTCTAAAATGTTCGTTATGCGATACCGACCGTATGGTGCAGATGCTTGAAAAAATTGACACGTACGTTTTTTCATTTAGAAAAACCCACCTTTCGTATTTTTTATCTCCTATCCAAAATGGAAATATCCCTGAAGAGGATACCTATCTATTTTAGCTGAAGTTTTGCCATATTAGTTTCGAATGTTAACATGAAAATGACAACACGATAAAATAACAAAAAATAGATGACCAATATAACTTAGCTAGCATAGCAGATAAATTGAAGTGTTCGTGAAGAATGAATGAGCACCAGGTAAACGCCAGCAAAATGAGCTCAGTTAAAGCGCAGAATAGCGAAAAGTGATCCCTTGAAACTAGAAATAGGGCACGCCCAGAGGTCAATCCAGGTAATGCAGTATTATTTAGCAAGATTACGTAGTCCATAAAATAGTGGAGCGATTACCACACACAGAATGAATCACGGAGCGTAAACGGCTCTGAGGGATGGCAAGGCAAAACAAGGATAAAATTCCAGAACAGTCCAAGTAACCGTTGAAATGCTCGAACAGAAATAACGTGTCATGAAAATTACGGTCAGACCATAGGCGCAGAATGCGCAACTTTAACGCAATTTGGCCATACGTGGGATCATTAATTGAAATCACGTTCCAATTCTTTGAAAACACAAATCTGCGGAACTTGTGCATACATCATAATACGTCTGACCAATGCGAAGTACGAAGACCTGAGCGTATAGACATACGCGAAATCTTTCGACGTGCTTGTCAGAAACCAAAATTTTCTATTTGCATTGTTAGCGACGAAATTTATGTGGTGCACAAAAGACAGGCTATGATCGAACACCACCCCCGGTCCTCTTACTCAGAGACGGTCTCAAGAAGGTAGCTACACAATGAGGAGCTAGAATTAAAACTCGGCCTAGAGTGAAAGAACGAAAGTAGTATACGCACTAGTAGAGATTAACCCCTTAGCGGTGCGGGGAAAGTGAGATTCTCGTGCCACTTTTGGGTCAGACGAAATTTCGATGGATTTATCCGATAATTTTAGTTTTACTGTTTTTGAGATCACTGAATTTGAATCTGAAATCGGATTCAGAAAATTGAAAATGGCGGATCCGATGTGCCGGATGCAAATAAATAAATAAATAAATAAATAATAAATAACAAATCCAACTACTTTTCGAATTTGCATCCGCCATTTCGAATTATGCAAATCTGATAACAATGAGATAGCAAAGCACATTCAAATCGATACAGTATAAACATGTTTTCTTTCTAATGCCCACATATGTGTCATAACACAAAAGTGGTACGACTTTTTTGTGCCCATATGCGTGCCACTCACTGTCGAGGGGTTAAGGAACAAGTTATTCGACTCAGACCATTGTAATAGCCTTGAGAGCACCGCTTGGCGGTTACTTAATATCGCTCGAGGATTCAATCTGCAGAAAAAGCTTCAAGTCATCAGCAGAGAGTAAGAAGGAGCAGTGCTCAAAACAAGCGCTAATATCATTGATGAAAAGATCAAAAACAACAACGGCCACAGGTAAGAATTCTGTGGGACACCTAAAGTTACTTCAAGCTCTCCAGAGAGGTGATTCTTTAACTTGACCATTCGCATTCTATCTTGCAGGCAAGAGCGTAACCAGCTCAGTACGCGCCTGAAAATCCCCAAATCAGGCAGCTTCTCAACTATTAGACGATGGTTCAGTTTTTAACGCCCTGGAAAGATCCGTATAAATCGCATTCACCTGAACCCCATCCATCCATCAGTGCAGTAGCCACACAACGATTATAAATCGCAGGGTTCGACTCTGTAGCTCAAACACCGTCAGTCACATGAATTTTTGGTAAAAGACTTTTCGAAATGTGTCGCGCTCGACCTGAATCACCCTGCATAAATCAATGGGGGAATGAAATCAAACGTCATCTAACGAAGACTCGATAGCTGGAGACACCCTAAGCCCCAAAATGGTGGAAAAGACAAGGTCAAGCAGATTTCCAGGCATTCCGCACATCATTAAGCTGAAAGTAGCCCTGAGAGCCAGGGACTTCAGTAACATTCTAAATAGATTCAACCACCTTCCAGCTAGGATGCCCACTACGGTAATGAAGTAGCCCCCCCGTCATTGTGCCACGAAAATCGGGCCGACTGAGAGTCCCCAGCCAGGATCAGCCCAAACTCTGAATAATCCAGAGCCACTTGATGAACTGAATGAGTATGATTTATGTACAGACTAGGGTCAGATAATAGAGAGAACTACACTGTACTTATTATTAATTTAATACTATTTATAACAATTTTTGACAGAGTTTTGTTCAACGTTATGACACACCGGGAGACATACCGCACTCTTCAGACAGCATTTCACCACACAAGCATCCCACCTCTCCAACATTTATCACTCGTGAAAGATGATCCATCCCTTCTCAAGACACGGTAACCACCGAGGGCTCATTCAGCATCACATATGTTCTCATCGAGCCAGATTTTAGTGAAAACGATCACACTCAGGCTCCATGAGCCACTGATATTACGGCAGTAAACTTATTTTTCCGGCGATGCACATTCTGATATTCTACTAAGAGCTCAGATTGGTCTGAATTGCTGAGTTTTTTGAATAGTTATGAGGTGCAGGTTCATCACTTACATCGACGATCTCAGGGAAAGAATGAAAAAACAACGAAAAACGCGCTTTCACGTAATGTTGACAGGATGAAAATAATATGTTCTATAATGCTACCAAAGCTTGCCGGAACATTGTCGACTGACCGCTTTTTTAATGGAGCAGAAATCAAAATACTGTGGTTACGTGCCAAAGTTTTCAATTGTCAGATTTCCAGATATCATCAAGGTCATATTATATAATATATAATTATTTTAAGGACAGAAACCATGAACGAACACCATGCAGGTTATTTCCTCGTATCATCACGGTATAATGCCCTGGCACAAAGCGATGAAATGGGGAATAAAAATAAAAATTGGCCAATCGCACCACCCTCCAGAGAAGCTATGCTAATCTAGATCACAAGTGATAATAGTTTGAGTTTATCGTTTACTGTATGGATTGAAGCCAGAGCTCCAATAACTAGAACCAGAGGTCAATGAATGTTAAAATCACTAGACATATGAATCACAGCTTGTTTCTACTTACGTTTCAACTTATTGTAAATGTAAAACGGCTTGATGGCACCACCAGATTTTTGGTGACTGAATTGCAATGTTTTAGCCATTGCGCAGGTAAGGCATTCCCCAGCTCCACCTAAAACTAACCTATTATCAAAATACCATACAAAACAATCGAATAAAAAGCTCGTGATGATTATAGTTGATTTTAAATCCATGGAATAGTGGGGTGAGACCGGAGCCAAGTCTACTAAGCAACAATCAACTATAGTTTCACTTAAAAAAGAACCATTTTACTGCTTTTTGGTTTTGGTTCATATTTCCTACAAAGTGTCGAGAGCTCTGGTTTTGATGTCAGCCCTGACGAAATTCGAAAGAATTCGCCATTTTTCTCGCTTTTGCATTCTATGGGTGGTTCATCCATGATTGAAAACTGTCTGGATTCTCGATCCAAATTCCAGAGAGACAACTCAAACCAGAATTATAAACTGAGGTTACAACTAAATAGTGTGTCTGAAAACGGATATTTCCGGTTTGTTTAGCTGAAACCAAAAACCTATGTATCTTTTCTGTCAAATCCACACCGAGGAAAAGCACGTTCAAATACGAGTATTCCAAATGTATCATGGTATAGCAATAAGAAAGATGAATGGAAGCTAATTGAAATCTAGACCGGCACTGAAGTAGTCACAAAGAGTTGACAATGCTAGAGTAATCACTGTCTGCATAAGAAACGGAAGCTCGTACTTGTCTTTGAGAACTTCATATCATATTTCTCTACGTATCAATACTTAAAAAATTGCGTGAAGTTTCACAAAAGCTCATGGCGAAGGTAATTCAGAATAATATGTGGAATGTAATAAGAAAGTATTTCCTCCTCTATCCTGAACAAAATAAAGACAAAGACGGGAAATTAGCAATCACATCCTGCAATAATGATGTTAATCGATACTTGAGCTATACAAATATCTCCATAAGATTCAAGGCTTTGGACACAATTTTACTGCAAACTAGTTTAACAATTTTGAGGCCAGATGCAGTCTTTGTAGGATTTTCAGGCACGATACACACTGTAATTAGATTCTATATATAACTTGATAAAATTATAAATGACAGTGTGCACAGAATTTAAAAGTGATTGGCCTTGTCGATATTTATGTCTCAAAATTCAAATTTATACCCTAGGTAGAAAATTATCGCGCTACTCTCTCAATTACTATGGCAGAGATGTATCTCAGTAAATTTGTCATGAGAATTTCCAGATCTAACGTTTTTCGGAGCTGTTCTGAATAGTACCGGATAGAAGACGAATCCAGTGAATGCTCAATTTCTAAGCATACCCAGAAAACGTTGGCCTTGTCTAAACACTAGAGATATGTTCGGTTACGCATCTAATGATCTTAAAATTCTCCACAGCTCTGAAAAGTTGGAATTTGCAGATTTTCTTACCACAAAGTGGAACTTTCGCACAGAATATTCACGGTCTTAACGAAGTGTGCTTCAGACATTTTAGAGTCAGCCTCGTAAATTGTAGGTATAATATATGTAGGAAGAACAATACTCACTAAGCTGTTCGCACTTTGACATATGATGTGGGTCAGACAGTAGCCAGTTGACAAGAGCTGGTACATGAAATAGAGCTTGAAGTGTGCTGTTTAGGTAGCAGGTATTGCCAACATTGTACATTCCAGCTCCAACCGGAAGTGTTCCCTTCCATCCGAGATTGATCTTGTGTGCTGGATACAATGTCACCGCAGCCTCTGGTAAACTAGGACCCATTTTTTTGTCCTCTGTCTTTTTGGAACCAGGGCTGCATAAGCCGTCTTTGTATTTACTAGGATCGGCTTTGTCAGGTTGCTGCTGCTGTGGTAAGCTCAGGACCATGCACTTTGCCTTGAGCTGCTCCAGAACTGTCGTTTGATAGTCTGTAGCCTCCTCGTACTCTATCTCCGACTGGAGAATGCGAGATGCATTTTCACCAATTGTCGTTAACAAATCATGGCTCGATTTCGATTGACTAGACTCCAGGGAGTAGCGGAGAGCAGCCGCTACCGGATCACAAATGCTGACGGCAGGCATCACTGCACGACTCTGCTGTCCTTTGTATTGATTACTGACTCAAACCTGTGAGGAAAGAATAGTAAAATGTCCAAATACCTACATACCGATTCTGTTCAAAACCAAGATTGCTCGGAGAAAATGATTTGAAATGAAACTAACCATAATGTTTCAGCAACAATGCCGAAACTAACAGGTAATGCAAAGTACCTTGATGTCTTGACTTAAAATATCTTATCCGGGAGTAAGCGAACGATAAAACTTGGTGGAATTGCTCAAGGATTTCTCCAACATACATTCCATGTAATGTATCCCCATTTGTTCGCCCTCGGCAATAAAATTCTAGCCGATCAATTGTGAAATTCTGATACTTTCGTTCCCTGCCCCCAAAGACCCCGACCCCCTGCCAGGTGCTTTGTTGGCAATGAACAAACAATGAGATGAAACGAAATACATTCAGAGACATGCCCCAAACAATCCTGCCAAGCTTCGCTGTTCACCTGCACGAACAAAACTTTTAACCCGTCACATCCTGGTATTCTGTATCAGCTGCCAGCTATTACCTGCTAGTTTCAGCGTCATGTTTCAGTATCTCCGTTTTTACTCATGCCTTACTTTTATTCAACGATTACGAAGTTCATATAGCACATTAGCATGGTGTTATTCTAATATTTCTATGACCAATGCAACTGAAACGGTTTAAACATGAATATTTACATGGCCGAGAACAATTCGAGCCTCATTTTGCGCATTCCAAACTTTGATCAAACTTCGCGGGCTCTTAGAGCTCTATCGTAGATATTTCTATATTTCGAAGTCTCATTGAATTATTGAAACCGTGGCTCACATACCGATACAGCCTACACATGCCTATGCTCTTGCCTATATCACTTCAGTTACGCTAAAAAAAAATGCACCTACATGAAACAACAGTAGAAAACGTGAGCAAAACATTGCAGAGAACCAGTGCACTGAATGAAAATTCATTTGAACACGTTGACAGTAATTCCATTTTTGCCTTTTTCCAAGATTTGCTTGCAGGATTAGAATAATAACACACACTTGTTCCCATATAAGCGTGGTCCACAATACCTGTATCCTAATCCATTACCGTACCTGTATTCCGTAAAATTTCTTGGGCTAGTCTACATTAAAGCTATGGAAGACATTGAGGATAGGGTAACTTTTGCAGGGTTGGTTCCAGATTTTTATAGCAATTCAAATCACTCATTCAATTGGACGTTAATAAATAAATCCAAGAGAAAAAAACTATAAAAATTCGAAGTATTCAACTGAAGAATCGAGATTTTTACTACAAATTATCAAAATTTTCTCAAACTATTCGCTGACTTTCCCAGGTTTTCAGGTTTTCCAGAAAGCGCAGTGACCCTGCTTTTGTTATGAAGATGCTATTTGACGCTAGCTACTGTTCTAATTTTTTAACAAAACTCGAAAACAAATCTATTATTTGTTAATATTTTAATTCCAAGTAACAAAATGCTATTTGGGCGATACTCACATCTGTAGCTATAAGAATTCTCGTCAAAAATCAAATAATCAATAACTTCGTATATTATGAAGTAATTTATATTATTGCTTCCATTGTATTTTCTAAGAGGGCGAAAATTTGCATGATTCAAATATAATTCTTGCTTGCTTTCAAAGAATGTATAGTAAGGATGTTGAAATACTTATTGGTCTTCCATAAGAGCAATTGGGTATAAAGTTCGAGTTCAGCAACTTTCTACTGTTGCTACTGACTGTGTTGTATACCTCCTCATGCGATACCAATGTTTCAACTCCTTATGTATACGATTACGGATTCGGATACAGATATAGGTATTGTAGACCGGGTTAAGATTATATATATTAAGAGGTCCAAGAATCGGTAAAAACATTGTTTCTCATTGGATGTCGACAATAGCTATTCGACTACAAATTCCCACATCAATCGTTCGAAAAACTGGTCAGATCAAACATGATTTTTAGCATTTTTAACTGGCTGCACTGATGCGCACGAAGTATACTTCCGTAGACTGCTCAGACGGGATATGAAAGAGGATAAAACTGCTCTCAGTGCACACTAGTGCAGCCGGTAAAAAACGCTGTTAGTCGATTTTAATGTACATTTTCTAGCGTCCAGGAAACACGTGTAAAAGTTCCGGTTGCCATCATCCTTTTTTAACTCGATGAAATCCGGGAATCAACTAATATACCACGAAGCTGCGAGATGTTGAAAGAACTCGAATCATTTTATATCAAAGAATTATAAAGCAAATACACAAATTCAATCAACTGCCGTGCAGATAGAATCGTGAAAGCCATGTGCCAGCAAAATCACGGTGATTCCCCGTGTCAACAAAATCGCTGGTTTATATCTTTGTTAGACGATATCGGCCGGCAATTTGCCGCAAAAAATGCCGAGCAGATTCAAGAACCGCGACCACCGCAGGGTGGTTCGAAATATAGTTGAATTAGCTTGAAATCAAGTCATCCATTGATTTGGTGGAATCGCGCGCGCGACATACCGCAGGAGAAGACGGTCGCCGGATTCAGGGCGCGTGTTGGCCATTCGACAATTATTACCTCAAGTAATATGCAGGATTCGAATAATTTACCTTATACGTTATCCATGCGTGTTGAGGGCTTTTATAATCCGGATCCGAGTCCCTTGCTCGCCGCGTTACACGATCAACACAAACATATACTTTTGTTGGTACACGAAAACGAGGTACGTCCTACGCCATGATGGCCGCCATTTACTAGGTAAAACGGAAGTAGTCAAAATCGGTTTGTAACATATCGGCCGAAATGGCGAAACCGAGCACTGACATCGTAGCGAAGAAATAACAATTTTCAGATTCTAAACTACCAGAGAGATGTGGCGTAATAGATAATCATTTTTGACTAAAATTTTAGATCCAGCTTGATAACGTAGTCATTCCACGGTGTAAACACCGTGAGTCATTCCGAGAGCAACCTCGGCAACAGAGTTTGTAAATTTGGATATTCCTCTCCTTCATGTATAATATTATAAGGGAGTATTACGCCTTCAAATTTGGAAACAATCGATTTTTCGTTTATTGGTTTTTCAGGCTGCTCAGGATCTAAACTAGCGGTAGAAAAATCGACTGGTCGAAATCCTTAAAAATGAACAAATTACAGCTATTTGAAAACAAACATTTTGAAAGTATTTATTTTTCGTTTATAAAGTGCTGGCATACAAAAACCCATTGAGTTAGCAGTCTTTGAACACTCTTCAGCAAATAATTAAATAGTATACAAATTTGAAGTCAGCCCGCGCTTGTGAAAAATTTCCAACTATGAATATAAATTTCTGCTACTGAACATCTACTAGTATGAAAAACTGCTAAAGAGGTCCCATGGTGTAATGGTTAGCACTCTGGACTTTGAATCCAGCGATCCGAGTTCAAATCTCGGTGGGACCTGCGAAGATTTTATTTTTATACTTTGTCAGATGTTACTACTGAAGTTGTTTTAAATGACAGTACTTAACATATTTACCAATTAAATTAGGTCACTTCGGCAGGGCTTTGAACAAATTTGTTTGGTACTGTTTTGGTACTTATGAACAATGTCTAATAACTAGTCACATAATCAATAGCATCAATCAAGGTTAACTTGATACAAAATGCCTTTAAAATTCATATTTTCTGACATTCAAAACATGATTTAATTAACTGATATACCTAATAACCGTACTTTGCTATAATATACAAAGCTATAATACATAGAACATTTTCTACAATTCTCATGTTTATGCGCCTCCTTGTGAATAATATGCCTATAACTGTTAGTATCATCGACATATGATATGGACTACGCCTATGGACCTAGTATGATAGGGACGAAGCATATGCCGTGCAGGGTCGGCCGTAAGACGGAAGGGGATTACAGGGTTCCGCCATCTTGAACCCCCCACTCATAGTGCCATCTGCCGAACAAAATTTGATGTTTTGATAGAATACGTGACAATAATCAATTGATTGCTAAAATTTACGAAATTTATCGATTATAATACATACAATTTCAATTGGGAAAGGGGGAGTCAGTAGAATCATGAATAAAAATACGTACAAATTTTTATTAATTAAGTTTACAAGATCATTGTCCTTTGAAAAGCAAAGTTTATTAAGGTTCTGTCTATCGCTAACATTAGTTATCATATTTTTACCAATATAAAATAATCGGGTTTTGACATATTTTTGAACAATTGCCCGAATTAAATGCACTCGATGATTATGTATAGCATCTTGTTCAAGCGAATGATCTTCCAGTTCTGAAAAGAGGCTGTCAACGCCAATAAATTCATTAAGAATGGAATTGATCATAATATCTCCGTGAAATTTAGATCCAGAAACATTAGCTCCACTCCGATGTAACGCGAATCTAATTTTGCGTTCACTTATTTTACACAAATATATCACGTTACTTTTCTGATAAATTGACAAATCAGCGACAGATGGTGTTACAAGTGAGAGGCTCAAACTGGCGCAACCAATCAGAGCCAAGCTTACCCCTTCCGTCCTACGTAAGTCCATGGTCCTACGGTTAGCCGCCTCGCGGCCACATTCGCAGTTAACACCGTTGAGTGTAGAACCCTTCTACACTCAACGGTTAACACTTCTTCCCTCTTCCCTATAATGCTAGCTCTATGGCATTAACCTTAGCATGCCTTAACATTAACGTTGACTTCTACACTCAACGGCATTGCAGCCAGTGAAAAATGCTATGGCTCAGTTTGACATTCGTTTAACATTGTGAATTGAAAATTGAAATACGTTATTATGAAATTATAAATAAGCGTGGTAAATATGACCAACAAAAAAAGTGTAGTAATTATGTAACCAAATATTATAAAACTTTAACATTTATATGTGAAATTTACGTGTTTTAACGACTGTCTCGTAAATATTTATTTCTAACCTGAAAAATTTCAATTGTAAATTTCTTCCATCGAGGTGCGCTTTGGTCCGTAATTGTAAAACATTTCAACAATATACATAAAACAATGTAAAATCCAATCATTCTCCATCCATAATTTTACGATTCATGCACATATAAGTAAATATAAAGCAGAAAACGAACCTAGCATACAAATTCATGATGCGGAGTCGCAGTAATTCGGGCGTCCGTTTGGACTACTATCAACGAATAGTTCACAAAATAATAATGAACCATCAAAATCCAGTCACAGGTCTTTTCCCAGCAAGTCCTGACAATAATCATGCATGGATAAGAGATAACGTATATTGCATATTAGCTGTATGGGGTTTATCAATGGCGTACAAAAAAATAGCGGACGCCGATGAAGACAGAGCTAAAACATATGAACTGGAACAGAGTTGCGTTAAATTAATGCGCGGTTTGTTGATGGCGATGATGCAGCAGAAGGAGAAAGTGGAAAAGTTTAAAACAACGCAAAATCCACATGACGCTTTACATGCTAAATATAGTTCCGTTAACGGACAAACTGTCGTCGGCGATACAGAATGGGGACATCTTCAAGTCGATGCTATTTCACTTTATCTATTAATTTTAGCTCAGATGACCGCTTCCGGATTGCAAATCGTCTTCAATTTAGACGAGGTAGTTATCCAAGAAAATATACAGGGTGTCCCAAAATTAAGTACAAAAAATGATGGGGGTAATAGAGGGGGTCGAGCTGAGTAAATTGACCCAAGGAACATGTGGTCTGCGAAGTCGCGTTTGCGAGATATGACCGGTTAAAAAATGTTGCCAAGCGCCTGCATGTAGGCAACCGAGTTCACAGCAAGCATTGGTTAGAAGTCTTCTTGATATGCGCGTGACTGCTAATCTACACTTTCAAATTTATGCATTTCAAACGTAAACACTCTTGGCATTGAACTTTCGCCAAACACAACACGATATCCCGCTGTTCCGTAGACAAGGTGCATATCAGCTTGTTCACCAAACGTGAATCGTAGCATTTTAAGGTGCTATTGAAGACATATTCACCAGACCTAAAGACCGATTGTTACTCATTCTTAGACGCATTGTTATCACTACGGAAACGCGATTTGTCGCCACTCCTACACCACACAACCGATCAAAACGAAACTTCAAAGATTAAATGCAGAATTTTGGCAGAAAGTGGCTAAATATTTCATTTTGCTGAAATTCCAAGAGAATTCAAAGTTTTTCGGGATTCTCTGAAAGTTAGGTTCGGTTCGCTTATAGGTTAGATTGGAAAAATTTTAATTCTCGATAGAAGATTCAATATTTCGTAGGAATGAAATACTCAGCCACGTATTTCTCGCCGAAATACTGCATCCACTCCCCAAAGTTTCATTCCGATCGGTTTTTGGTGTAGGTTTAGCAACGAATCCCATTTTCGAAGTGATAACAATGTTTTTAAGAATGAGTGACAATGGGTCTAAATATGTCTTTAATAGCACCTTGAATCCAAAAACTGAATATTGACATAACGATTGATTGATGATAACGATGAACTCTGGACACAGCTTACCGTGAATGAATGTAATTTCAATTTCGAAAGCGTTATTTACATCTATCACGCATACTCGTTGTTGTGTTTGGCGAAACCTCAATGCTAAGAGTGTTTATGCTTGAAATTCGTAAATTTGAAAGTGTTGATCATAGCAGTCGCGTGCTTATCAACAAGACTTCTAACCGATGCTTGCTGTGCATCGGTTGCCTTCATGCGGGCGCTTGGTAAGATTTTTTAACCGGTCATATCTCGTGAACGCGACTTCGCAGACCATATGTTCCTTGGGTCAATTTACTCAGCTAGACCCCCTCTATTACCCTTATCATTTTTTGTACTTAATTTTGGGACACCCTGTATATGCCTATACACACATACACAACTACATGCTAAAATATAAAAATACCATTCTAATCGTACGACGAAATTATTATTTATATTTTTTGGCTTCTTTCAGGTGGCTTTTATCCAAAACTTGGTATTCTATATCGAATCAGCGTACTGTATTCCAGATTATGGAATATGGGAACGAGGAGACAAGACAAATCACGGATTACCAGAGCTTAATGCGAGTAGCATTGGAATGGCAAAAGCAGCGCTTGAAGCAATGAATGAATTGGATTTATTTGGTGCTCGCGGTGGTCCGACATCGGTTATTCACGTATTAGCGGATGAGGCCCAAAAATGCCAGGCTGTATTACAGTCTATGCTACCTAG
Source organism: Phymatocera aterrima (assembly GCA_963170745.1). Lineage (NCBI taxonomy): Eukaryota > Metazoa > Arthropoda > Insecta > Hymenoptera > Tenthredinidae > Phymatocera > Phymatocera aterrima. The sequence goes on from OY720667.1 coordinate 9,938,457, forward strand.
AGAGTCTAACTCTAAAGAACTTGATAGCGGTCTTTTATCCATCATCAGTTTTCCAGCTTTTGCTGTTGACGAACCGAATCTCATCGAATTAACTAGAAACGCTATTATCAAAAAATTACAAGGCAAATACGGCTGCAAAAGATTTCTTAGAGATGGGCATAGGACTCCTAAAGAAGATCCTAATAGGTATTCAACGAGTTTCACATTTTTTTTATACACAATTTGTCAGGAGGAAAGTCTGAACATCAACAATTTATGTTTTAGATATAATTTATTCGATGCTGAACATCTGAGACAGTAATAGATGAGGCAGACAAGTGTTTTAGTTGATATTTATACCTTCATTATTTATTTTCAGACTTTACTACGAGCCCTGGGAGCTACGGATGTTTGAAAACATAGAATGCGAGTGGCCTTTATTTTTCTGTTACTTAATACTAGACTTTTGTTTCCAAGGGAACAAGGAAGCGGTGGTTAAATACACAGAATATGTTGAAGATATAATGATCAAATCTGATGACGGAATAAGATTAGTTCCAGAATTATATGCTGTACCATCGGATAAAGTTGCTGCCGAGTACGCTGAGCCTGGTAGCCAAGAGAGGGAGACTCTCGGTCGATGTCCGTTTATGTGGGCACAATCTCTGTACATTTTAGGGAAGCTCTTACAGGAAGTAAGCGGTCTAAAAAAGTTTCTCGAATTTTCATTATGACAATTATTTTCAAATAATAAATACAAATTGATGGATTTCATATCATAGATCTGCCAGATTTACCGTAAATACTCATAAATAAGCCACACCTCGTTTTCAGTCTGGTCATTTTGAAAAGAAAGTCTGTGCCCTTGTATGAGCCGCGGCACTCGAAGTGGCGCAGTAGTAATATTCCCCGCTAAATAGCATGAACCAGCACGAAAATTTGAAGCTGCGCAAGCTTCTGTATGCGTAACCGTTACTGCCGGAGGAGGGCGGAGGGGGCTGGGGCGCTTTTTTAGTGTTTTTGTCGATGATTTGGTCCGATTTTTGGAAAGTGTGAGGGAGTCATGTGAATCGGAATGTGAAGTGAATTAAAATTAGGCAGACAATTTAGTGCAGGTACAAAATTATGTAATATGGAGGCCAGGAACGTGAATAAGAAAAAACGGCAATCCTACCCTGCGCGTTTCAAAAAACTGACAATAGCATATCCTTACGAAGCGTTTAAACACTCCTTCCGAATTTTTGTCACGATTTTCGCCATTTTTGTCCCCGTATAAGCCGCACCCGGATTTTGAGAGGTCCACAGAGTGAAAAAATGTGTGGCTCATTTCTGGGTAATCGCAGTATACCAAAAAATGATTCTTTACTCTCAAAATTTCAATTAATAATCACTAAATATGATTTTCTCTTTTATTTCGTTTTCTCAACAGGGTTTCCTGGCTGTTGGAGAACTAGATCCGCTCAACAGACGTTTATGCAGTGAAAAAAAGCCTGATGTTGTAGTACAAGTGGTAATACTCGCGGAGGATGCTGATATTAGAGAAAAAATAGCACAGCATGATATTCATGTTCAAACTATATCTGAAGTAGCACCGATAGAAGTACAGCCAGCTAAAGTTCTTAGTCATTTATATACTTATCTAGGTATAAGCTCTCCAAAATGTCAATTATTGATTACATTTGTCAATATAGGCGGGTTCTGATGTATATTCTTTTCATCCCCAGGACGCAATAAGAAGCTCGGTTTATCCGGCCGGAAATCAAGAGATGTGGGAATTCTTAGTACCAGTAAATTATACTCTCTTCATGACAAAATATTTGCTTTCACACCGCAGGTATGTTCATAATTGTAATTAATATTTTCTTCAACATTTTTTATTTATTATTACTACTTCTCGACGTATTCTTCTTTCGTTGTTGTTGCTATTATCAATATTATTATTATTATTATTTTCATGATGATTATTATTATTTGACTTGTTACTGTATTTTGCAAAAAAAAAACCCTTCAAAAAACGAAAAAATAAAAACAAAAAACCTAGTTAACGGACATGACTCGCTTCTACATCGCTTCGGACTATGAGCTCATGATTGACATATTCAAAGGCGAAATAAATTTCTTGAAGTCTAGCTGGCAGAACATGCTAGGCCGGCCGCTGGTGGTAATGCCACTCAAGAACGCTCACTTAGGTATATAAATTCCTCTACATGAGAGTCGCAGGTGCCTAATAATACTTGAAGGCCAATTATTCATTTTTATTTTTTTTTCGATTAAATTATTTTATTCTCGTTCATATTCATGTGAAATTTATCCCCTCCAAGATACAGGATGTTTGTGTTTCTGTTTGAACATTCTTCATTTGTTTCTCAACTTGAATAGAGATTCCGTCATAGTTGCGTAGAGAATCGAATTCCCATCACTTCGAAAGAATACAGAAAATTGAAGCTCACTGTGCGAAAATTGAAATTTCGGCATATTTAGCTTTGTTAGTAGCCTGTGACTCTGAAATACAAAAATCTGTCTCCTCAATTTCAATTTCTAACTACCTAAATATTTATTATCCATTGACAATTCATCGCCTATAGTTATTCCTAACATGCGTGCAGGTAATGGATTTCACTTCTAATAGCTCGAGTGTGTGATATCATCTTTTTTCCGTCCTGTTAAATTGTTGGTGAAAATCTTTGTTATGTCTTTTCCTTATTTTCATTCCCAGAGAGTAAATATCAGCCCCTTATATAAGCTGTCCGTCCAAGTTGAATCCCTTGAATTATCTTTTACTCGTCATTAGTTAGAATCTAAAAAAAAAAAATTAAATACATCGAAAGCGAATCTTTCCTTATATTAACGCTTCAGATTGTCTCCCACTACCTCATACGCATCAATGAAATATAGATCGGACTCCGAGCCAGTCAGTCAGCAAGTAATCATTTGCGCCTTGGAGAAAGTAAAAGAATTCGATTCAATGAATTATGTATAGTGATAAATTAACGGTATTTGAAGAAAAACTTCATGTCATGTAATCCAGCACTGTTATTTGTACCTATGAGTTAATTTCGAATACAGTCATCGGTCTCATTACTTTCATCACAGAGACTTTAGATTCAAATATAAATTGAATAATTATCAATAAAAATACATGAATCACTTTCTTTTTATATTTGTTGAGAAAGTACTGGCTTAAGTGTTCGCCCGTGTGTGCGTGTGTTGCATGTGTTAGAACTTTGACGGCGAGGAGTACTATACAACAAACGATGCAGCTCTACTAGTTGACACTGTTACAAACAACCTGGCGTTCCTAACTATCAACTGGAAGCAAATGCTTGGAAGGCCCACTATTACACTTGTAGCCACTCATAATCATCTAGGTAACGCTATCCGATCTCTTTCTTAAAGCGTATTGTTCCAAATTCATATTTCAAACTACAGAGATAAAAAGCGTGCCTTTCGGCTTATGGAGTTCGGAAACTCAAAAGAATGATTCTAGCGGCATTCTTCTTAGCAAAGCTAAATTGTACAAGTTTTTATGCTCTCTCTGACCCCTCCATAATCGCTTCAGACTTTTTCATCGCTCTTTATCTTTCTTTGGATACAAAATTGCGAAGAATGTCACGATCAATTGATGGCGAATATAATCGCTTGTTTCAATTTAATATCGTACAAGCTTCCGAGCGTTAGTAAATGTTGATGTGTATTCGTTGTATATTATCAATACGGTGTACTAATCATGCTTACAAAATTTTTCTCAATGATAAATCCCTAACAAGTATATATTTGGATATTTTAGATCAGGGTAAAATACCGTTGGCCATGATTACTACTATGAAAAAATTGAAGAGTGGATATATTAACGGAACTAGGGTATCCCTAGGAAACCTGAATGAATTTTTAAGCACTTCGTGTATTACAAATTTGAGCTTTTTGGGTAGTTCGGAGGAAGGAAGACCTGACAAGTTAAACCCCCAGGTAAAGGATCGTTCTTATGATACTAGATTGGTGTGCATATTTTTAGGAATTGGGTATAAATAGAAATAATCGGCAAAACGTGTCTTCAATATATTGTTGTAAATTTTTATAATAAATACTTACAGGTTCAGCAGTATCTCGAGGATCATTTGTTGCGCGCTTTCCCTCAACGTTCTGGGCTCCTTAATCGTCCCGTTGCTCGAAGCGGTCGTAACCTTAGACGCAAAATGTCTGTTAAAGGTGCGATAAAGAAGACGAGATCCATAGCAGTTGAACGTGAGTATGCAAATAAACTATTCATCCAAATCTTTCCGGAGGATAGAAATAAGATATACCTGAATATATATTAATAATAATAATCATCATAATCTTAATTTTATAACAACGGTAAAATTTTTAATTCTTTCTTGCAATGCAATTTTCTAGCAGGGGTTCCTAATTGCCTTCAAGAGCGTAAGTTAATAATTAGCAAAATCTAATTTCCGTTCGTCTTCACGTTATGTGTAAATACTATTTTCGTTTTGTGATTTATATGTGTGTGGGAAACATAGAAATCCACGGCCTTAGAATATTGGCGCTGAACAAAATTTCCGAAAGCCGCTTAGTATGTTTCTTTGTTATGCTTTTCCCAATTTACAATAGAATCGAAAGAAACAGTTCGATATTCGGAATCAATTTCCATAATTTCATAGCTGAAAGTCTTGGAATGTCTGGGGAAGATCGTAGAGTTTCTGTGGCCTATACATCAAATCCATTCATTGAAATAACGGACACAACCGTACCGGTGCAACCTTCTCCTCCGGTGGTACACCCACCGGCTCGCACGCCGTCACCAACTGACGAAATCTTACCTTGGAAACAATCCACTAAACCTCATAGGCAAAGATTGGCATCTGATACCCAATATGCTGATACAGAAGTCGAAGAATTATTAGCAATGTTGAGAGAAACAGAAAGCTTAGAAGAGCAAGGAGACATCTTACAGTATCTAGTAAGATCCATAATATTTCAGACCTCACAAGATCATTCGATTCCTCCAAATCTTCAACTTCATGCTAACGATTTGTATTCAGGTTGATTCCCAAGGATTATTATATGACACTGGTATGCTAGAAGAAGGGCGTCCTGTAACAGTGAAGGACCTGCTTAAAGGATTGTACCAAAAAGCTTGTCAACAAAAAATGTGGGGTATAGTAAGGCACACAGCCGGTATGTTGGGAAAACGAGTTGAAGATTTAGCCAAAGCTGTAACTGACTTATTAGTTCGTCAAAAGCAAGTAACGGTGGGAATGCCGCCTTCGAATGAGCACACCATCGTCGCGCCCCTACCAGAAAATGAATTGAGATCTTTGATTCATCAAGCTTATGGCGACGACGAATCTACCGCCATGTTAACGCAGGAGCTACTTGTCTACTTAGCGATGTTTATTAGAACCGAGCCACAATTATTTCATGAAATGCTCAGACTCAGAGTCGGTCTTATCATTCAAGTTATGGCTACTGAGCTTTCAAGAACTTTAATTTGCACTGGAGAAGAAGCCTCTGAACATCTTTTGAACTTATCTCCGTTTGAGATGAAGAATTTACTTCATCATATCATGAGCGGCAAGGAATTTGCAATTAGTAGTGGTAAGTGATCGAAATTTATCGTCCTCTTCCAGATTACTTATTTGTGTGGCAAGGGTGCAAAAAGTAAGGACTTTTTGACTGGTGTGAAATGTTGCCACGTACACGAGTCACTAAATCCCCATGTGCGCCCACGCCACATATCCTATATTCTGCGCTACCTCCGTCAAAACGAGATTTCTTTTAGTTTTTCAAGCACTACTGCGTAAAAAAACTCTATTTAGGTCGAGTTTTCGACGGAGGTAGCACAGAACTATCGATCTCATTTTATTCTTGAGTGCAGAATAAAAATTATTTTCCCCTTTTCTCAGTTGGCCGTGGAAATTTTTCCGTTATCAGCTGTAAATCAGGCAGAGTTAGCAGGGTGAGGAGCTTTTTTATATTAAACTATCTAAGTAAACGATAATAAGAGAAAAAACATTGTGAGTCTCTTCCTAAACCAATTAGATTTTTGTTCTCGTTGCATAGAAATCCCAGATTGGCAGTTTTCTCGGTGTTGACCAAACAGATAGTGGAGAATTAGAGCCTGATCGCCAAGGCCAGTGGCTACGTAGGCGCAGGCTTGACGGAGCTTTAAACAGAGTTCCACGGGATTTTTATCCACGTGTTTGGGGAGTACTTGAAAGAGTAAGCGTCGATTGAGCTGCGCCGAGCTTATCGAAAATGTTACAATAAAATCATAAAAATTATGAAACTATAACCAACTATTTTTTGTCGATTTAAAGCTTGGTATGTTGAAATGAAGAAAATTGTCGTACTTCTTTTTTCAGTGTCAAGGTTTAGCCATTGAAGGGAGAGTTCTTGCTCAGAATTTAACGCAAGAAATGACTCCCGGAGAACTGAAATTCGCATTGGCGGTTGAAACTGTTTTAAATACCATCCCGCAGCCAGAATATCGGCAATTAGTGGTGGAAGCGTTAATGGTTCTGACATTGGTGACTGAATATAACGTTGTATCTTCACTAGGCGGACTCATAGCCGTAGAACATTTAGTCCATAAAGCCAATGCGATATTTTTAGAAGATCAGGTGAAAATTTTCATTTTCTGAAAAGTCGATTTTTTCTACACAAAAATCGAATTGAAGGCTGTAGACGCATGAGCAATGGTAGAGGAACCACTGCGTGAATTCATTTGAAATTTTTGCCAGTTCACCAGAGGCACATTTTATCTCTGTTGAGCAGTGAATCCACTGACAATTTCAACTTTATAACTTTATTGGAGAAACAGATGAGAAGACAAGTACTACTTTTATAGATCAATTTTTGTATGGATCTAACAGATCGATTCTTGTGAAAGAAATGTATGTTAGAAATATATTCCAGACAATGCCGAGAGAAAAGATGAGGAACCCCATCCGAAGAAGGAACACCTGTTTTTATGTTTTATAATTTTTGTTTCGATGAGTTCCTTTTAAGATACAACTGAGATATTTGCTTCACAATAAAATCCAACCTCCTTACTTAATTACTTCGTATGCTGAAGATATCATTCTGTCCGGTTTAAAACTTACTTTTGTTTGAGAATGTTTAAACAAGTTTTCGTCACCGACTTCATATTCTGTTTTCTCGTTTCAAGCAGAAAAACATGTTTCCCTCAACGAACAAAGTTGACAACAATTAAAACCGAACTCGTTTCGTATTCTGCTCGTGTTATGGACAACAAATCGGAAATTGAGAAAATATTCGAACTGTGACTGGTGAAATTATATTTACTTGACACGATGTAACTATGGATTTCCCAATTTTTTTATTTTAATCCGTGCGGGGGCCGCTCACCCATGCTCAAGTGGCTACGATCTTTCACACTTGGTGTATCTCGTTTGATTATTCAATTAGTCATGTAATAAGCGTTTATTTTTTCAGATGAATGTTAATGGGGACGCGACACTTTGTTGCGCTAAGCCAAAAGAACAGCGTGAGACTACTGTCACCGGTGGTTTACTTTGCGGCGGTGCTGCTTACGTCTGTCAACATTTTTATGACAGTGCACCAAGCGGAAGTTACGGAACCATGACTTATATCACCAGAGCTATAGCTTCGCTATTAAATTGTTTACCCAAAGAAGGAGAACTCGAGTGTACAATATCTTAAATACCTATTTATTATTCATCTAGACATCTTATTACGATAGTACTACTAAATTTGCTCTGTTGAATAGGGCTATATCGGGATATAGAAATGAAATAAACCTTTTGCCTCCGGTTAGACATGAAAAACGTAGCTGATAATTTAAGTTGTTATTATCAATCATTACGTTTATTCTTTACCGAATGTTGAGTTGTAAGCAGTTTGGATACCGGATATTCAATTTTGTCAACTGAGGCCTTGATCCGAGCAAGTTGTTCGATCGAAATTATTCTATTTCTTCGATCATTCAAAATAGAAGAATAATTAAGTTTATTGATTCTGCAAAATAATGCCATTTTCTAAAAGATTCAACTCTGCAGATAGCAACGCACCATTTTGATGCTGCATTTGATTACAGCCTGTTTAGCATTATCAGCGTCCGCATTCTGCGTTTTTCATTGCACCAATCAAATTGAATTGTAGAGGAATGGAAATGCTGGCCTGATTCGGCAATATACCGACATCATGTGGGCACCTGATGTCCGTTTTTTAATTGTCAATCCCTACCGGCTTCGATGCGGTCGTCTATCTACGCTGTTGCGGTAAATCCTAATGCACCAATTTGATACTGACAGAATTGCAGCTTTTTACCACAATCTGAGCCAGCATTCGATTGCTTTGGCCATCTAGGTCTGCTGTGTTATATTATTATTATTATTGAATTATATCCCGCGTGTGGTGTTAAAGAAAACCACTTAAAAAAAAAAAAAAAAAAAACGAAAAATAAAAACCCATAGAACAGACGCTAGATGTATTAACAAATAGACTTAACAAATAAGAGTGCTGCCCCAGTAGTACCTCGTTATATACTCTTTCAAGTTATTGTACAAAAACGATGTATGCACAAATTATAGTGTACCATGGTGATAATAGAAAATAAAATTAGTTTCAAATTTCATTGATTGAGATATAATTTTTTATTTTTTCGATAACAATGTACTTACAACATCGATTTCATGCTACTTAGAATTGATCTACGATGTCTTCGCGTATTTCGATAACGGATTGAGCTTCGAAAGCCACGAAATGCTGGAACAAAAAAGGATATAATGTCTATGCATTCTCGAAAAAGTAGAGATCATGGTTCTCAGATTGGATCAATGGGTATTCCAAAGAATATTGGTAACAATTTGTGTATACCTGGATTCAGAATCTTCAGATCCAATTTCTTCTCCGTTTTCCGTAGCTTCTTTAATCTGGGAAAGTAATTGTGTTCTATAATGATATTTCAGAGGTACAATAACCGTTGACGCCGCATTTATCTTTCTCATCTTGTTACAAGCCTCTATCCAACTTAATCCGTACCATTCAACTTCTTCTCGTGTATACTGAATATGAAATGAAAATAAAAAAACAACGTTATGTATTTTCAGTTGAGCTTCACTGTCGGAGTTCTAGGATCTCGAAAGTAGGTAATTGGGTGAAACACGAAAATATCCAATAAGTAACTTACAGCGGATATATATTGTTCATATTTAGCATAAACTTCGTCTCTTTTCTCAGCATCATTGGGATACAAAGTTTTTTCGGACAAAGCTTCAAGAATCTGTCTTTTTATTTTCAGGGCTAGTGTTGATTTTAAGTCGCAAGCCTTAGTCTGTAAAGAATGAAGAGGAAAGAGAATATAAAGATAGTATATCAGAAAAAAATTCACGTTGAAAATACTTTTTTTACGCAGCAATGCGTACCTTCAATAAATAATGATCGAAACCGTAATTTTCATGGATTAAATCCAATGTTCTTTCGGTTACAACAATGTTCATATGCTTGTCTAGGACTTCACTATAAATAACTGATCTTTTCAATAATGGAAACCAAAAATGTGGGACCCGCCTGTGTCGAAAACCACGTTTTTGGAATCCCCTTATCACCGCTTCTCCACCCCATATACCTTCGTTCATTTCATTTGGAAATTGTAATGGAATCGGGACATTCTGTACTGGAAATCTATAAAGGAAGATGTTTACAGCGATTGCTCATTATTAAACCAAATATTTCAATCAGAGCATTTCATTCATAAATTGAAAAAACTTCATTTGGAAAGTGTGAAAATATTCCGGGTGTAAAAGTTTATGACGTTAACGCTAGTATATTTTATTCGTGATTTTATTGCTTTAACATTATAAATTTTTGTCCTCATAATTTGAATTAGTGTAAAAATGATAAATAAATGACATGATAATTATAGTACAACTTGATATTTACACTTCTCCTGTTTCTTCTCTTCTTTCATATTTTCCTGGCTTTTTGATGTAATGAACAGGAGCTGGAGTCGTCTGTTTCCATTCAGCCCAAAATTTTCTGTAAGCCGGCGGAAGTTGTGATCCAATTGTAGTTTCGAAGAGAGTTTTCTTTTTCAAATAGTACATTCTCATCGCCTGTTATAATGTAGAACGATCAAGTGAGTTAACTATTGATCAGTAGCTCTAGATATTCATCAACATTTATATTCAAATTTGATTTCATTTATTACACGCGTTTGTGAATCCTCACTCTTCACAGCTACAAGAATAAAACGAATAAATCTGAATCTTCTGAGTTCTGAATCTTTAAATAATATCCTATAAACGAATGTATGAGTGCCCGGAGATAGCGGCATCCTTGAAAAGGAGCAGGCGTGCAACCTAGCAGGGGGGGGGGGTCACTTGCACCAGAAGTGGACGAGGGCTGCCTGGTGGACATGCCAGTAGCGCACATATGGAGACTAGCAAAGGAGCAAGTAGAGAACCAGTTTGCTGACCTCTGGGAATGGTTCCCAGGCCTAGCGCATACGTAGGCTCTCCTCCAAGGGCCATCCAGCATACTTGGTAACACCTCACCGGACCTAGATAGGGCCGGTTGAAAGACGTAGTAGGACTCGAAACTATGCATTGGTATATAGGCAGACACCTAGTATACCTGGGCCTGAGAACAGAGACGCTCTGTACAAGATGTGGGGAGGAACAAACGACTCCCCGCCATCTAATTACGGGTATGGTGCGCTAGAGGGACCCAGGCGAGAGGCCCTTGGTGGATCCTACACCGGCACTGAAAAGATCAAGGTGATTGGGGTTGGCAGACTCCTCCAGTTTGCTAAACTGGTGAGCCAGATCTCATTCCCTACACCATAGGGTGCCCACTTTGAGGGCTCGATCACAATGGTCCCAAGGACTGAGCGCTCCGTAGCAAGAAACAAACAAAGAATGGTTAACGTAATGAATTCTGATATGCTTACTTCAACTCCTTTACGGCCAGACATCGTTGATTAATAAAGGTAACGATGACAGTAATGATAACGATTATCGAAGACAAATAATGACAGCTTTTTTTTCTAGCACTTGCAGGAAGCCAGTCCTCGAGTTCATGAGGCAGGAGAGATGTGGAGGGAGATTGCTCACTGCTTTGTTGTGAATACGTAGAGTTAGTGTAGCCGGTAGCGTTGAGCGAAGAAGGGTATCACTCGACGGTGTTAGCATGGAGGAATATGTACGGAGCAGAGAGGATCGGTGCCGCGCATGCGATATTAAACAGAGATAGCAGTGGCATCGCCGTGTTTTCTCTCTCCTCTACAAACAGGAATCCGGCCTGCTTTCATATAAGCTCTTTGGACATAACAGCTGCGTTCCGGTCCATCGTTCCGTGTGCCGGGTTCGCGGAGATGCAACAAATGCCGTACCATGGCACGGCAGTCTTACGGCCGAGACACAAAACTCCATAAGCCATAAACAGAGAATGCAGAAGGCATAGCGCATGCGCACTGTAGTTTCATGAAGCAAAGCACTGTAGTGTGCATGCGCTATTTAATAGTATAATTTTATAATTTATAATTTATAATTTTTTTTAGGCATAGCACATGCGCACTGTAGCTTCCTGAAGCAAAGCACTGTAGTGCGCATGCGCTATGCCTTCCACATTCCCTGCTTATGGCTTATGGAGTTTTGTGTGCTCCTCGGCCCTATATTTGTATAGTGGAAGTCTAGTTCGGCTGTTAGGCGCATGGTGCTATTCAGATTTTGACAGATTGGTCAAATTACAATATCAAAAATTAGAAACTTAATAGAAAAAAATGATGAGGGATGAAAGTAGAAGTAAAACTAAGGGAAAAAGTATTACAAAATGGGTTGAACGTGATTTAACACAATATACAGAGTTATTATTATGAATACATTAAAAAAAAATTGTCGAATAATTTACATGAATATAAAACCATGGTATCGCATGAAGAATTATACATAAGTTAACTTGTTGGCTATGTAACTAATTCAAATCAAGACTAAATAATGTTGTTGTACATTTTTTCTGTTACAATAGCGAGTCTTGCTATATTCTTCCACTATCCGGGCTTACTATGGTACTGTTTCTACGCTATTTTCACATTTTTATGTTGCATTTTTGGCATATTTGCCGTTATTCAAGTTCACATTGCTTCATCGCCAAAACATCAGACCGGATTAGGTACCGTCAAAACTGTTGCTGATATGGATGCATTCCGTCACATGATTATGGTATGTTCACAATTCAGAGATACACTGAAGAATTCTCCATTCTTGTCGTATCTTTCTGTTTCTCAATTCCTGAGATTTTATGTATAATTTCTTGACAGAAAAATTGCTCAAAATTTGTTAATTTATGGGTCATATTGTCTCCTTTCAACAGAAAGGCTACGAGCCGAAGTTGCAGGCATCTAAAAAACAAGCCAGATATCCATTGGTCTTTACAAGAATGGTTGATGGAGCTATGCAGAATCTTTTAGATTTGGCATTCAGAGATTTCGTTGGATTCTGGTTATCAGAGCTTACTTTCGGATCTGACAAGATATTGGATAATATGAAACAAGATGTTTGGGGAGCTATGCAAAGTCTACATGATAGAATGACCAGGGTTGATCATACAAAACTTGTTGCTTGCGATTTGGTTAATAAAGTTACTTTCCATTTTGAAAAAATCAGAATTGCTCAAGCTACAGCGTAAGTTTTGTTGAATATTTTGTCCCAAGTGTTTACTAATATAATTTTACAATAAACTCATGTACACGAATACGAGAAATAAATTCATTCCTAATAATTCCAACTTGTAATTATTACAGAATGGAAGGCGAAGATCCAGTCTTTATATTATCTTCGCATCTGATGTCTCCGATGGCAGAACTGGATTACTTAAGATTAGTCAGCGAAGTTTGCATAATGTTTTTCTTACCACGTAGTTATTCTTTGTCTCCGGCAAAATTTCTCCTTCGAGAATTTATAACTTGTAAACGTAAGCCTGTATCGAAGGATTTCGGTCTTTAGGATCGCCGTTCTTCATTTAATTGCATATATTTGAAATCATAATACGATCTTATTCCAAGAGGAGATCAACACGATTTTTCTATAACTAAGCTTTCAATTCTTTCAGTTCTCAAACCGGCGATAGATTTAATAACCGATCCAGACTATATAAACCAGAAGATATTACTGTATATTGAACAACAGCAACTGACTGCGGCAATGCATAAAAAAACATACGAGTACGCTGAGTCATTCGAAGACTTTATTCAAATGATTAAGAATTCAAAGGACTTAGAAGTCTTGAAACATATCAGATATAATATAGTCACTGAAATAATGCAGGCTACAACTATTCAAAATATTAAACGAGCTCAGGGGCTGGATCCGGAAAGTAATATCCTTGGAAAATCAGACGTTATACAAGCCAGGAAGTTGAAACGATACATTAGTCAATTAACTTACGCTAAAAACACTTGCGAAAATCATATGCAATCTCTAGGGTGGAATGATTATCCTTTAAAGGTGAGAATACAGAATTGTAATCGATTTCTGTTTCGCACGAGATAATTTTTATTGTACAAACATTTTTACTAACTAATATTTCATTTCTCACTTTTTTTTATCGAAGGAAAACGATATATCAGATCCAACTGCAGTTGCGGACGGTAGAATATTACCTCTGCAAGTAATTTTGGATAATGTTACCGGTCGTCGCTATCTTTCTCAATTTCTAGAGCAAGTTGCTAGCCAGGGTTTAATAGGATACTGGGCAGCAGTACAGGAGTTGCGTGCAGCCGAAAGATCGAACTGGCATCAATTGGGAGCAGAAATATTTTACACGTACATAAGATCGCCTACGGCCGAAATTAAAGTCGATAAAAATGTACGCAAGAGAATGGAAAGTTTTTTACTTGGTGATAAAGGACCTGAGGTTTTTTATGAGGTTCAAGAAGGTGTCGTTAAAACTTTGGAAGAGAAGTACTTTCCCTCTTTCCTCGTTAGTGAACAATATAAAAAAATGCAGGAGGCATTGATCAGCGAGAGAGCTGACGGTACGTTTTTTATTATATTTTTTTCAACATTCATTTTATCGATAGACAGTTTTCGAAATTCTGCTAAAGAAAATGCGTAAATAAAATTGAATTGGAGTATGCAGTCAGACAAATTGGAGGGTCTAGCTGAATAACCATGCCAAAAATGCCCAGAAAGCTTTTTGACTAGGAATAAGTGTAAAAATATCATCATGAAAAGAAAACAATGTTCACCAAGTTCAACCCCTACCATTTTATTTACTCCAGAATATCGAAGATTGTATTTTTCCGTTTTTCATCCTTTTTCTTTGAACATATTGAAGCGATTGTGATGACAGAAATCACAGACATGAATGTCATCATACTGTACACAAAAATATTTTTTGTACTACATGCTCAAAAAGTGTTTTTTTTTGTGGCTTCGAAGTGTGTTCAAAGTGGCGCTTTCTGGCAAGGCATTAGGAAAATATACCGTGTATGCCTCAATCAGCTGCATTCGCTTACATGATACGCTAGTTACCTTTACGCATACTTTTTTCACACTCTAGTGACTTTTAGCCCTGTACAATCATGCCACTCCAGTCGCTTCTATTTTTTTATGTTATAATAATCTAACGACTATTGTTTATTACTGACAAATTCATCTAATGACGTGTTAAGAGCTAAGTGATACCGGTGGCAACGGACTAAAGAGTGTATGATATTGTATTTTCATAGCTATATTTTCACTCTCTCATTATTCTGATCAATGACTTCAACTTTCATGCTTCAGTATTTGATTAGATGATCACCTTAGGAAAGTTGTTTCTCAATGTATATTGAATTGAGAATTGCAAAAATTAGGTCTATTGGAAGATTGTCAATTGGCTGATGGAAATATTTCTGAAACATCATCATTACTGGTCGGGGAACATTCAAATGATGCTCGTAGTAAGCTTGATCAATTGCAAGAAAAGCTAAGCAACAAAATGCAGGCTTTACAAGCACTCAGGTCTTCTCTAAAACCGGAAAGTAGAGTATTGAGTATTTTAGAAAAAGAAGTTGAGTGGCTGCAAGGCGAACGAAGGCAGCTAGAAGCTCATTTAACTCATACAGAAATGTGGGCTGAACATTTAGGACACTGGACCGCAGATGTTCAAAGTGCAGAGGTATTTTGTTTGCGTTATTATCAAAGAATAGCCACATTGCCAGAGATGAATACAAAAAATCTTCCCCGTAACAGTAAAACTGAATAAGTGTTCTATTTATCCCATCAACGGGAAGTTCAATTCTAATTCTTTATGAATAACGTGCTGGAACAACGAAAAATCATAATAAAATCTATTATCACAGATACCAGATAACGGAGAACCGCCTCAATTTGTACTTGTAGTACACATGGCAGAGGATGAAAGTAATGAAGAAAGTATATCAACAGGTTGGGTAGTCTTGAGAAGATTACCTGACTTCCAAGAACTCCATAGAAAATTGCGTCAGTTATGTTCGAATGTAAAAAATCTCGAGTTACCCTCCCAGCCACTCAAGTTTTTTGGTAAATCAGATAAAAACAGCTTGGACAAAGCGAGGATACAGATTCAAAAGTACCTAAGTGTGAGTGTATAGCTCAGTATTTCTACGCTATCACAAATCTTGAGAAATAATCAATAATTCTATTTTTAGTACGTTTTAGAAGATGATCGATTAAACCAGAGTGAAGCTCTCTACGCATTCCTTAGCCCAAGTTCTGAACATTTGAAGCACACAGCTCCGTCGCCTAAAAAATCTCGTTTCTCTTTATCGACATTATTTAAGAGGTAGTCTACAACGTTTTGCAGATTTTATTCACGATTGTTTAATGCTGAGATTCTATCATTAACAATTTTTTTTAGCGGGTCAGGAGGTAGTGGCGACGCCAGAGACAAAGACGAAGATGATGATTACTCATTATTATTAGACGACGGAGAAGGAGGCCGAATGGGTAATACTGATTTATTAGGATCTGGGAAAGATGCGATTGCCGAACCGCTGTATACTCTGTTAGGAGAAGTATTTGACCTCAGAGGGGTATTCAGATGGCTTCGAAAATCGTTGATTACATTTGTTCAAATAACTTACGGTCGTACAATAAACCGGTGAGTTGAAGCCGGATATTTCTCAAGTTTGTTGTTTGACGCTATTGAATGTTCATTCCGTTCTGATTGAATTCTCTTCTTTCTTCAATCCATGTAGACAAGTTCGAGAAACTGTAGGCTGGGTATTCTCTGAGCCAATGTTACACTACTATACACAATTGTTTACAAAATCGTGGTGGCCAAACGGCCAATTAAATTCGGAAGACAATTTTCGATCTGATGAAGAGAAACTTAAAACTAGAGGAGAGGCTCGTAGACAGTTTATCAATAATGTACCTGAAGTTTTGACTAATTTGGTTGGCGCTCAAAGCGCTCAACGTGGAGCCACCAAAGTATTCGATTCGTTACAAAACGTTTACCTCAATAAACAGCTATTCTATGTAAGTAACCATACAATTTCTATTCCGCTCAATTCTCAAGGAGCTTTTGCCGTTAGAACAATATTCATAAAATTGGTCTTAAGATCGATTGAAATATGATACGTAGGAACTTTTGAGCACGACGATCGGGGCGACAATTTCGTGTATTTTAGCCGTGAATATGGTTTAGCGGTGCATGTCTCCTTAAAAGCTCTAATAATTTTCAGGTCAAGTATGAACCTTCCTTGAAGTATTACGAATCGAGTTCTGGCGTCAATTAAACACATAAATGTGGCTGGAATTAATAATTATATTCATGTATCAAGAGCTTTCACCGACACAGACTCATGCAAATGTTTCAGCCGTGGAATAATCTTATTCTTTACTGAAGTATTAGCCAAAAATACGGCTATGGCTAATCAGAGCTCACTTTCCAGTAAACGCACGATTGTTTCAATACAACTCTGAAGGAAATTAGTTTTACAGGACAAATCTAGCACTGTGATTCTGACTCACAAACATATGCAACGCAGTCTTCGATTTTGCTGTGCTTGCTTCCTCATTAATAAAATTGTCACCTCTATCGCCATCGCTTTGCTTTTTCTGGAGATGCTCAGAAGTCCCTAGCAAAACTTACAATTCCATATTGAGTAAATGATTCGTTTGCCAACATTATAAATTTATTCATCTGTAATCGAGGTTCAGATGTATTCAAAAATTGCGTAGTGAAATGAATTGGAACTCGAATATTAGGCTCACGGAGCTTATGGAGTGTAGAGATGAGGAGTACGTACTCCCTGCTGAATGCATTGAAATGGTTGCAGCAAAAATTTCTGCCATTTTTAGGTCTTATTCTGGCCATTCACGACGGTGATGCCATGAGTTTCAAGATCTTTGCAGGAGTAGGGAGAAAAGGCCGAAACACACAAAACTCCATAAGCCATAAGCAGAGAATGCAGAAGGCATAGCGCATGCGTGCTGTAGTTTCATGAAGAAAAGCACTGTAGTGCGCATGCACTATGCCTTCTGCATTCTCTGCTTATGGTTCATGGAGTTTTGTGTGTCTCGGCCTTATGGTGCTATTAAAGACATATTCACCAGACATAAAGACCGATTGTTACTCATTCTTAGAAGCATTGTTATCACTTCGGAAACGCGATTCGTCGCCATTCCTACACCGCAGAACCGATGAAAACGAAACTTCAAAGATTAGATGGAGAATTTTGGCAGAAAGTGGCTAAATATTTCATTTTGCTGAAATTCTAAGAGAATTCAAAGTTTTTCGGGAATCTCTGAAAGTAAGGTTAGGTTCGTTTATAGGTTAGAGTGGAAAAATTTTAATTTTCGATTGAAGATTCGATATTTCGTAGGAATGAAATACTCAGCCACGTATTTCTTGCCGAAATACTGCACCCACTCCCCAAAGTTTCATTCCGATCGGTTTTTCGGTGTAGGTTTAGCAACGAATTCCATTTCCGAAGTGATATACAATGTTTCTAAGAATGAGTAACACTGAGTCTAAATATGTCTTTAATAGCACCTTATGGGTAATGAACATCCAGAATTCGGGTCTGACGCGCCATCTAGCGCAGACCTACGTAATTGATATGCTTCGAGACTTCAGCATCGTGTGCAACGGCCGAGTACACACGTCTCATCTCTACGCTCCATAATTACGAGGATGCTATACTCATAGTCCCCATATTCGACGCAACTTGGAGTACCCTCATTGACTGGCCATTGTCATAGCGTACGCATGAAAAAGGGCGATAGCGCAAGTCTATATGCTTCATCACTTATGACTTTTATCACATCAAGTTCATTCAACACTGATTTTATTCTAAACTTCCACACACTATACTTATCACCGTCAAACAGTTAATGTTTCTTTTTTATTCCAAATTTTCCATTGCTCTTACACGTAGACACTACAATTACTAGATACTACTTTGCAATTTTAACACTTGCAATTTTCAAAACAGCACAAGAAACAAATTAAGCGTATTCTATATAATGTTATCAGGCGATATCTGGACCCATAAGCTATTGGATTTTGAGGCGTGAAATAAGAATACGCATAGATATCTTATAAAGTTCATAAAGACTATTTAACCTAGCACACGGAACGTACGTCTACTAGCTTTACTCCTGCAACAGGACTGACTCTTTCAATAGAGTCTGGTATGCATTCTGTATACAGAACGCATCCCTTAGACTTATCCTTATTACTCTAATACAAACAGTTTATATAAACTGTATTGGTGCGGCTCACCTTCTGGCTTCTATCTATTTAGTCTATGAGATAAGCAAGGCTTTTTGCATATATCCACTCACACGTTAGTGCGGTGAAATCCAACAATAAACATACCCCCACCACGCCGTCCGCACCTCTGTACCCTTCTACACTCAACGGTCGTATAGGTCCGGAAATTCTCGTGGTGGGGGTAAAGCTCTTATTGTAAGCAAAAAATTTGTCTAAACCCGCCACCGGAGTCGGGGCGCTGCGATCTAGTCGCAGTAGTGTCCTGGTGTATTCAAACATCAGCGTACCTAACCACACAGTATACCTATATTAGGTAAAAAAAATGTTAATTCGTTTATTTCATAACCACATACCCCATTACATACCTAATGCATTATAGAATTCCACTTTTGTGTATGTACTACATACATTATTGTACGGAGAAATATCATTCTGCACTTGTATTTTTACAATTCCTTTACGGACTTCGATAAAATAAACTATTATTCAGATGCTTTGTGTTCAGCGAAAATTAATTTCATTTGTTAGTCAATTCAATGTGGAGATTGCTACTTTAAAAACAGTCGAGAGAATTATTTACACTGATATTCGCTGTTATCTGCAAGAACCCTCCAATATTTTGACACTTGCCGGTCGACATATTTGCCACACGCGACTAGATCCCAACGCCCCGACTCCGGTGGCGAATTTTTTGATGACACTAAGAGCTTTACCCCCACCACGGGAGTTTTCGGGCCTGTGCATACGACCGTGGTGTAGGCTGGCCAACGGACTCCCGATGACAGTGACTCTAGGCGTGTGCACTGCCTCACCGATCCCCGATTCCGTTCACATCTTCCGGTCCTCGTAATGAGGTGGGAAGTGGAATATTTATCAAATATAAATCCTGTGATAAATACAATCCTGTGATGGCCACTTCAAAGGTACTAGACGATTCTGAATGGAATCCGACCAATTGCTAGGTCTTTCGAGAATGACGATTTTATCATTGCGGTATTACATAATTTTTCAACACAATTTCATCTGTTGACGTTTTCGTTAATCGTCGACAATCAATCAGCGAATACTTAAGTATTTTATCTTTTTTTTGTAATTTCAATTAGCGCTAGTCCATATATTTTCGAAGAGTTTCCACACTAACTGTTTGCCCCATATTCATGGCACACCGCAAAACTCAAAATTCGAGCAGCAAGACAAGAGAGGGAGCACACCATTTTGGTGCTCTGATACCGGCCGTTGCCATGCTCTGCCATCTAGCGGGCGCAGGCCTTGAAGTGTACCAACGCAACAGCGGCCAGTATGCACCTTCGCGCGTTTATCCGTCCAGCCCCATGGAACGTTAGATCATATGGCTCGTCGTTAGCGTTGACGAAAGCTAATTATTTCAAATCGCAGTTTTTATATTTCAGCGTTATTACAGCATGAAAAAATCAAATTCTGGGATATTCGTGTTCGGCATGGCACGTAAAATTCCGCTTGCTATAGCTTTTACATGTCACTGATGCCTGGACTTTAATATCAGTCGAAATGAGTGACATGACACCAGGACAGGGTGGGCTGCTTGACCTACCGTCAAATCTAAGTATACCGACCGTGATACACAAACGAAATTTCAATTAATTTCTCAAGGGAGTAAAGGGTTGAATTTTCGCTCTGAAATCAGATATATTATCAAGTTCTGTTCGTGCCATGACCGAGTTTTACACGGAAATCGACAAAAAGTTATTTTTCGTAATTAATGTGTTACCGATGTGTCAACGCGTGGAAAGCTGTCGTCTTATCATTATTTTGTGAATCTCATATTCGCATATAAAGATGGCAAATGATATTTCAACTGCATTTTAGATGGATAATCAGATTCACTCAAAAATTTATTACATCTATTTTCGATCACATTTCTGTCGCTATTCTGTGGAGTTGTCGCACCTTCAAAAACGCAATTGTATATTTATATGCCGGTGCGTTGTATGAGAAGAGCTGAGCCGCTGATCAGTTGACGTCGTCACTTCGTAACCGCGTCATCGCAGGATCACGACCCGTTCAATGAAATATTTTTCTTTTTTTAATTGATTCATATTTTTCCAATTCACCAACTGCGAAAAATGTAAGATGGGAGGATTTGTTTCCTTTGCTCTCTCTTTCATGTCGTTGTTCGCTCTGGGGCACCCTGACTATCTTAAGGTCCTCTCCGTTGCTCGTTCTCAGCCTTCTGCCGCGGGCCCTCGGCGGGAAAGGGGAGACTTCGTTATTCCTCGTCTCCGCACCGAGGCCTATAGGAGGCCTTTTTGGTTTTGGCTGTCTATTTGTGGGACTCACTCCCCCTCGAGGTCCGTTTGGCCGATTCTCATCCCACTTTTAAGTCCTCCCTTCCCCGGTACCTGTTAGACACGGAGATTTCTTGGGCGCGTCCTCACTAGGTAATTATTAGTTAGTTAATAAGTTCCTACTCTGAACAAATTTTATTGTTTCCCTCCATTGTATTTTCTCGCATTTTCTGTTCTTTGATTTGTTTATTTTCAGAGTGGTTTTTCTTTTCTTTTCTTTGTCCTTTGTTGCTGATATTGTTCAATATTGTTATGAACAAAATAAAATCATCTCTCCCTCCCTCCCTCCCTCCCTCCCTCCCTCCCTCCCTCCCCTCCCTCCCTCCCTCCCTCCCTCCCTCCCTCCCTCCCTCCCCCCTCCCTCCCTCCCTCCCTCCCTCCCTCCCTCCCTCCCTCCCTCCCTCCTCCCTCCCTCCCTCCCTCCTCCCTCCCTCCCTCCCTCCCTCCCTCCCTCTCTCTCTCTCTCTCTCTCTCTCTCTCTCTCTCTCTCTCTCTCTCTCTCTCTCTCTCTCTCTCTCTCTCTCTCTCTCCTCTCTCTCTCTCGTCTCTCTCTCTCTCTCTCTCTCTCTCTCTCTCTCTCTCTCTCTCTCTCTCTCTCTCCTCTCTCTCTCTCTCTCTCTCTCTCTCTCTCTCTCTCTCTCTCTCTCTCTCTCTCTCTCTCTCTCTCTCTCTCTCTCTCTCTCT